>ARYC01005245.1:0-10152 GCA_000711775.1 Oxytricha trifallax | reverse complement strand
TTTCTGTTAATTATTTTTAATTGAAAAATTCAGCTGTATAGTTCGATGCTTCTTGATCGGAATTGCTTTACTAACTCTACTTTTCTTTAAAGATATTCTACTTTACTTTTTTTTCACTCATTATTTTAAGTATGATAGTTTAAATTTTCGCAAGCTTAAATAATTGTTGTAGTTACTAATTTTGGTAACAATTATTTTTAGTAGATTAATCAGAGTTAAGCATTCTTTAATTCTAGAATGTTACTAATTTTTATATTAAGAATTTTATTATGATTCTATTAAAAAGTTTATATTGAAACTTAATGAATAAACAATTGTGAATTATTTTTATTTTAACTAAAACAAACTATCAAAACTTCTAACAAAGTAATACAAATTATAACAAACTATAACAAACAATAACAAAAAGTTTCAAAATATTTTTAAATCCAACTCCCTTTTATGCTATTGTTTGTTTTGTAAAATCCATAAATGAAAACTAATATTTTTAAGTCACAGTCTGATTTATCATGAGTACTATGCATTTTGAAGGTTTGGATCATTTTCAATGAATAATTCAAGTTTCATTAATATAATTCCCTAAAAACCCCTTTTAAGTTCATAAATTTAAAATCCCTACTATATCGAATAAAACTAAGTTGATAAAAGTATTTAGGCAGAAGTCGATAAGGGGTAATTGAGATATAAATGTAAAATTATTAATAAAAAATTTATACAGATACTTTTTTGTTTTCATTAGGAAATATAAAAAGTTCACCCATCATTATTAAATGATGAGTTAATGAAATATTTTAAAGTTTAAAATAATAAGTTTTACTCAAGTAAATTAAATTTTTAGAACTTTAATTAATCACTTCATATCATAAAATTATTATCCTATTAACTAGGTATATTGTTGAGAGGATTCCCCTCCTAGTCATGACGCCTCCTTCATGAAGGTGTATCACAAGCTACTTATAATTGATGAGGTCGTCAATTTAATTTTTCATCTAGTTCATTTCGTCCCTAACCTTTTATTTTAGTCCATAATCTTGTGTTTGGATTTTGATTATGAGGGTAAATTTTGTTTAGACTCCTCTTATTCTGATGGCCTTGATTTTCTTTTGGTGCTTTACTTTAATAAATGTGCAGACCTTCCTTTATTCACTAGTACAACGATTATTCAATTAGATGCTTACCTCTGAATATTATGGAGTTGTTTAGGGCTTCTGCAAACTGAGGCTTCATATGCACTATGCTATTTTAGGAGCTATCTAGCCTAATTCTCCTTTGTTATTTTGCATTTTTTATCATTTCATTCACTCCATCTGGATCGAGTGAAAGCAGTACATCTGTAATCCACTTTTTATTCAAGTGGAGCCAATCACATTGATCTGGCAAAAACTTTAGTAATGATGGCTTATTCTCTGCGTATTAAAGAAAGTCGTCTGCTGTAAGTCCCTCTATTAAGGAACAGCAGATACAATGACATCACATCGTTTTAGATACTATCCAAAATTATTAACTAGAATCTTACCTCTTTTTCCCCTCTTAAGATGCTTTTAAAAATGTATATATTTGAGCAATTTATCTTAGGTTGATAAGCCCCCCCTCCTGAGTTAAAAAGTCTTATAATTCTTTCTTATTCCAATCTTTGATTAGACTTAACTTACATGAATTGCCTAAAGATTATTTTCTATTTAGTTTTTTTTTCAAACAAGTTAGAATACAATTAAGCTAAAAAAAGGACAGAAAGCTTATTAATTAGCAGATTAATTAAATAATAATAAATTATTAATTTTAATCAAATATTAAGTATTTTTTAAAACAATTGATTCTTCTATAGAGAAATCACTTTGCTACAAAATTAAAAAACTATAACAAGACAGATGGATTAAAGTTTAAAGCCAAAACTAAGACAGTTAGACATTAGAAAATTTTATAGAGAATTAAACAATTCCGATATCAATTAGGATGAATTGGACGCCTCATAGTACAGAGACTTTGCCAGTGAGGATTCATCTTAAGAGGAAGAGATTATTTGTAAGACTTCTACTTTAGTAATTAATGGCTAAGAAACCTCGATTAGCAAAAACTTAATTAAACTAACACATTCAGGAATTTCTAATCTTGAAAAAAAAAATTAAAAAAATGTGAACAATATTTTATAAACCTCATTAATACTGGACCCTAAAAGAATGCTTAGTTAGCCTACTAATGATAACTTGACAAAAGTTGCTTTAACATTAGATTAAATTACTAAATACGAAGAGAAGATTTTAAAACTATAAGAAAAAAAGGTTTTCACTTTATAAGACAAATATGAATAAATTTGAATTTCAAAAATAAATAATGATGCCAATAAAAGCTAGGGTCAATTAGAAACTCAAGAAATCGTGCTCGCAAGAAAGGTAATAGTTTAATTTATTCTTACATCTAGCAAATTTTATAAATTTTATTTAGAAAATCTGGACTTAAAGTAATAAAAAACAAACTAAAAGAGTCAATTAAGACAAATTAATAAAAAACTTTACTTAAATCAAGGATGCTCAAAAGCTTAATTAACGCAAAGATTTAAAATAAGTATGTTTAAACTAAATAAAATAATCACAGCTTAAAGTTTATAACCAGAAAAAGAAAGCCATACAAAGTTGTATAAAAGATAGAAATTAATTAAACATGTTAAATGGTTTATAGAAAAAGCTAAAAAAAAATAAATCTTAGATTAAATCAATTAAGTAAGTTCAAGAAACGCTAAGCTTAAGATATTAAGTCTCAGTGTCTTCATCAATTATACGAAAAATCTTAAAAAATGAATTTGGAATTAGATTTAAGAAAGTTTACTAAATTGATGTGAGAGCGAATAATCCTGAATGCAAATAATAGAGCCAACTTGCAGCAATGCATTATATTGACTCAATGAGTTCAGGGAAATTACTAATAAACATAGATGAAAGTAGCTTGCAAAATTAGTCATACCTAAGAAAATCCTGAAGCTTAAAAGGAGTAAGAAACTATAATGACAAATTGGTTAGAATGTTCAATGTCAACATAATAGCTGCTGCATTCAGCGATGGCTGATTAGCATATAGTATAAATGTTGAAAAAATAATAGTTCAACTTTTATATTTTTCATCCTCTAGTTAATCCAATACCTCGACAATGAAACTCCTAATTGGAGGGAAAAAGTAATTCTAATTGTGGATAATGCAACATTTCACAAAAGTGTGATTGTTTTGTAAAAGTTCAGGCTGTACAATCTTACAGTCATGTATCTCGGTCCTTATTAGTTCAATCTAGCTCCTGTAGAAAAAGTCTTTGCAATTATCAAGAAAAACTAAATTTAATCTACAGATTCTTTCTCTAGAGAGGAATATATTTGCTATTTAATGAATTCAATCTAATCAAAAGATTTCACATGGATTAGGCACTGCTTTTATAGCTGCTTAAAATTTGCTTCCGCTGCACTTCATTTATTGGAGTATTGAATTTAATTATGATTAATATTATATTCTGAACTAATTCTTCGACTTAATTTCAACTAAATAATAATTATAAGAAATTAATTAGAAGAACTTAATTAACTTATTATTTTATCTTTTAGGTTTAATTTTAATTTTTTATAAATATACAGAATATAAAAATTAGAAAATTAGTATTTACTTTTCTTTTTTCTTTCTACATTTCAAAGATTTATGATTATTAAAATTTCATTATTGATAAAATACAATTGAATCGGGGAAATGCAAAAATAAAAATATAAAATTAATTAAATATACAATTACTGCTCATTTACTATGCGTTTTGTCTTATATGCGAAAAGTGGCTAAACTGCTACTTATTATTATGAAATAGTCACTTTTATTAGGTTTTTGTGTCAAAATCATTATGCATCATTAGGAACATATATAAAGTGAGCAAATTCGCTATCGGCTGTAAAAATGACCAACTTTACTATTTGTGGTCAAAATTTCTGTCTTTTTATGCATGTATCTCACATTTGAGCAGAGTGGTCAAAAAAGTGGCCAAAGTGCAAGATTTTAATCAAAGTGACAAGAATAGTGGTCAAAGCTGAGATTTGTTAAAAAAGTGACCAGAGTTCATGGTTTAAACCAAAATGACCAGAGTTGTGATCAAAATCTCAAAAAATCGCAGTTTTTAGTCTGAATTTAGTATTATGAATCATTTTTCGAAAATATGCGGTCACCAAGCCAAATTTGGAGCAGAGTGGTCAAAAATCTTGAAAATGATTGTTGCTGGTCAAATTTGTTTAAATTTATGTGGTTATTATGCTCAATACTGCAGCAGTACCTGCAAATCTCAGCTGGTCAAAAACATCGAGCAGAAGTTGGAAATTTACTAGTTTTTCGCTGAATTCCTATCGAACTGGATAGCATGATGCTCAGTGCACCTCCTCTCTCACCAACCCATTAAATTCTTGAAATATCTGATTTTGAACCAAATTTTGTCCAATTATAGCATGTGTTGCCCAACTCTTCTGGTGCTCACCTTGAGTGTATAGAAGTTTTCTATATAGAGAGAAATTGTCCAGAATTTGATGCCATTCGTCAAGAATTCACTCTTGTATGAACAGACTTATGAAAACTGCGATTTCGGGCAATACACATACATTTATAGATTGATTTTAAGTATAGTATTAATAACAGCAGTAATAGTAGCAGAAATAGTATAGGCAGTAATAATGACAATGCATAAGTATAAGCGCTTATAAAAATTTCAATGTATGATGCAATTCTTGTTTTTGAGTAGAATCTCATACAAAGCCATACCTCAGAGTATGTATCCATTTGTTGATACTGAATGCCCAGAGTCCTCGAACATCATCCTCACTCATGTTTTTTATTATTTCTTGGATGCGCTTAACCAGCTGCACTCTATAAGTTTGTTATGAGAGTATGCTTACTTGCTGTTAATGTTCTGCTGCTTGAGGTTCTTCTTGATGTATGCAAACAACTATTCGATTGGGTTGAGCCAGGGCGAGTATTCTGCATTGAAGAGTACGTTGACTTTGAAGCGACGAGCAGTCGCAAGCATCTCAGAATACTTATGAATTATGGCATTATCCATTAAAAGCACCACCTTCTTATTGCATATATCTTTGTAAGTTCTTATACTTCTCAGCGTCTGACATATAAAGTTCTCAAACAGCACTGAATCAAAAGCTCCCTCAATTATTTGAGTGGAGACCACTCTGTCAACTGCGATTGCAGCTATCAAACCCATAGAATACTGTTACCTCTTCACTGTTTACTTAGCAATCGACAACTGTCTTGCTCTCAAACCATAATCGCCTAAATTGGAGAGCATTTCCTATCGATACTGAGAGATTGGCTTATAATTGAGATTAATCTGACTTTGATCTGGAATTTATGCAGAGGGTTGATCACATTCTTTGGATTCTTCTTATTGATTATGATTTTGTGATGGGTCATCTATGAGTAAAGTTAAATTGGTTTTAGGACGGTAGTTGAATTATAATCTTAGTAGTTTGATGGAAGTTTGCATCATGATTAGTGGTTTGAAATGAGACTTGTTGAATTTGTGAGAACTGGAACCATACAACCCAAGGGTGGAACCATGCAACTTAAGGGTGGAGCCATACAACATGGATCTATACAACTCGGATCCATACAACCAGGAACCATACAACCTGGAGCCATACAACCTCAGCGCGGAACCATGCAATCCAAGAGATATCTTCAGGGTATCTTCATCTATCATAATAGTTCCAATCATAGTATAATTCCCAGAGTTCACATCTCAACTTGCATCTCCCTCATTCTTGAAATTATCAAAGATAAGTAATCGCTCAAACTAAGCTGAGTATGATAGTTTGACATTATCAAGAACAGAACGATTTTATAAGATACTATCATCATGCAACAACCATCAACCTTCAAATTCTCTTTTGTATACTTACTCGCATCAATATTCGAGCTGCTCAAAACTGATAGCGACAGCTTTCTTGGAGTGAGCTGAACAAATTCTCTCTATCTCTAACTCAATAGCGAACTGCTTGATTTCTTTAAAGTTGATTACAGTTTTAATTTTGACACCTTGTCAATCAATGGCGTGAGCCCTGAATGAATTCGTTTGATCTGCTCATCATCTGAAGTGACTTTCTTTGCAGTGCTCTGCAACTTCAAATTTCTGAATTTCTTCAAAGTACTCGATTGGTTATTGGGAGTATCTTCAACTTCAAGTATGGGGGATAGATCCTACTTTAGTTACTACTTTGCTTTCAAATTCTAACGAGGTGGAGTTTGTAAAATGCCTGACTTCTGTAAAATTGTAAATCAAAACTATTAAGGAATGGCTTACTATAGAGCTGCTTGATGATTTCTAGGATTTCTTTAAAATCGATTGTTTAGCCAACTTATTTAAAGTACTGGTACTAGAATGGGGTTTTGAAATTGGCTTAGCTTTACTCTACATTATTGAATGAAGTTTGGATGATTACGAATCCTTTGCACTAGCTTACAGATTGATACCTTTAGAAGTATTTTAAGCAGGTAAATCGTTTGATCTTATAGATGAAACTACATCCAATGAATAAGATAATTTCTAAGAATACTAATCATTCAACTCGCGATTATTCTGCTATACTTTTACTTGCGATGAGTTTGCTCTCATTATTCTTCCTCTTGCCAAGAATGCTCTTTTGATTTAGTGCCCACTATTTAGGAGGCAAGTAGTCAGATCTGAAGTTGCTTTCATCCACTGATATAATTACTGCATCCTCTCTTAGAAACTATGATAGCAGGCGACTCACCCATAGGCGTTTACAGTTATAAGCAGGATCTCTGTATTTGACATTCGCTGCCTCTGTCTTGCCAAACTTCAGATGAAACTACTCCTTGAGAATCTTGTGAATTGTTGAAATGCATGGTACTTTGAAGGCATACTTTAATGGTGAGCCCAACTTCAATTCTTACAATCGATTATGAATATTTCTGCCAGTGCACTAGTAAATCCCGATTTCTTCTATGCACTCGCCAACTGCAGCAACCAGCTGCTCATTATCTCACTCCCTCCTCTTGCCAGGTTTTTTTAGTTCTTAAGGATGGAATACGCTATTTTTCATCTCATGCTTAAACTTCTCAACAGTTCTTGATACAAACTCTGCTGTCACTCGCAACTTCTTCGAAATTTACTTTGGCTTCAACTAATCTTCCATATACATTCTTACTATCTCTAATCGTTTATGGGCAAGCTTTGCATCTCAAGGTTTTAGGTATGGATTACAATCCTTCGGTAATCCATGGTTTAGCTACATTCTATTCTATATAAGAGAGAGTAAACCTGTTTATATCAACTGCACTGGCTATCCTTCTTAAATCGACTGGGGTTTCTAAATTAGCATTATATTAGAATGATTCTTAAATCTTAATTTATTTGACTAACCTGCTTTGAATTGCGAAATTGATTCAAGAACTGCTCCAGAAACTGACACAATGAATCGTCGCTATGCATACTCTTTATATCAATCACGTCATTCAAGTAAGAATCTATACCATCCAAAGGCATCTTAATGATTAACCCTCCTTATAAAGAATCCACTTGAGGAGGAACTTCACCAGAGTTGAGGAGAGCTCCCGTATTATACGAATACTTAGCTGGTGCAACCACTTGAACGAAATTCTTCCCCAAAATTACAGGTCCTCACTTTATGATTTGCTTGTCCTGAATCTTGACTCAACTCTACTTAATGCTTTCAAAGGAGTGCTGGCTAAGATGATCGTCGCTGACGATTGAGGTGTGCGATTATTCTTACTAAGACTGCGAATGCATTTCAGAGTGATTGCTTGAATTTTATGATTTCTTGGTTGTTTTCATATTTAATATATTAGAATTTAATATAATAACTATTAGTATTTGTGTAATCTCTTATTGAGATATAAATATAATAATCAATATTAATAATGACCAAAATATTGCAAGAGTAGCTTTAGTAATGATAGAATCCATTGGAGGCATAGTAAAGGCAGTTGCCCACTGAATAGCATTAGTAATTAAAGCTTAATGTACAAGGGAGACAACTAAGAACTTATCCGATTTGTGATAGAAGTCATTAACTTTAGGTATAGGCCTTCTTAAGCTTTAGAGCTTGGTTGATCAACTCAGCGGCTGTTCACACTAGGAGTAGTATAGTTTGAGCTTTAAGTATTAATGAAGCGTAGCCTTATCAGTAAAATATATATTCTTTAATACCTAAATAAGTTCTTTATATTTATTATTAAGTAATAATCATATAATTCTATAATAAAACTTAAGAATGAAGTCAAGCAAACTTACGAAGCAGCACTGCTTCACCTTCAAGCACTCTGCTCGTGCACCTGGTGGATACGTCGTGGAGATTTACAAGGCAAGATTTTCAACATAAGTAATGGTTCTCAATATAGGTGATCGATGAACGCTTCAAGCGAACTTTCAAGTTCCAGGTGGATCCTCAAAGTGGATTTTCAAATGTTGTACTTCTGGAGGTTGCGCAGAGTGAACCAATTGTGGTGGTAACCTATAAGTGGTGTGGCTATCATAACGTATGGATTTACCCATTCAAACAGGAGGATCCACACATGCACTAATAGTATATTAATCTTGATCCTGACGATCCTTCAGACGGTTGGTTCTTCAGCTTTGATAACGACAGTCTTATACAGGTAGAGTAAGCAATACTATTATACTATTCAAACTATCGCTTACACGCAATTAATTTATAGCTAAATCAAGGAGAATACAGAAAGACTGTGAATAAGTATGATGAAGAAATGAGGAAGCAGTTGACATCGCATGTAATGCCAGAACCCTAAGAATTTGTTGGAGCAGTTAGTTTTACAGTATGAATCAGAAATTACAAGTTTGAGTGAATAATTTAGAGTGATATTAAACTGCGATGGTGATTTATACACCATCAATAATTCCAACACTATACTAAGTAACCTAAAGCAATCATATAAATAACACTCTAAAACTAATTTTATTTAAACTTTTGCTAAACTAAATTGCCTTAATTAATGTAGAGGCATATTGAAAACACTAAAAGTGTGATTTATAATAACAGCTAATTAAATTTTTTATTATTTAAAGTGGATTTTCAAAGAAAATCAAAATCTCTCTAACTCAACCCTCACACTCAATACATTGAGAAATTTAAGCAAACCATTCCAATTATTTTATTGTTCTAAGTATTTTAATAATTATAATCAAGTAAAAAAATAAATCAAGCCTTTACTTCCCTAATCCCTAAACCTAACCATACTAATGACAGACAGCAATTAATTTTACATATTTTGATGAGAGAGCTCTCCTATTAAACATCTTGTATTCTCATTTCCTTATTAATTCCTATAAAAAGATTAAAAAAAAGGAGATTAATTAAATAATAATTTCTAATTAGACTTACTTAAATTACTGGATTCTATCGATGTTCTATTCTGATGCTGCACTCTGAAGACCTATAAAAATAATTAAGATAATTAGGCGCCCGACAGTGATGATGATTTTCTCCTCAGTAGTCCTCTGCTACTCAATGTCTAATTGTATTACGAATAACATCAATTATCGATTGAGGAGGACTACCGCCTCCAATGGTGTCTTAATACCCCCACCAAAGGAAGGATAAGCGGCTTTGAATTCTAGGATTCCAATATCCTCTTGAATCCAGCCTAATGATCTGTTGATTTAAGTTCCAATACTTTTTAATCAACCGGAGAACATTTCATAAATTTTTCTGCTCAAACGGGCCCGGGGGCATTATAAACTGCCTCGCTTAAGTAGGGTTTGCCACTAATTTGAATATTCGGTTCTAACTTTAGGGAAGTTTTGATTTTTTTTAGAAAATCTCTCGATTTTTAGTAATTCTCCAAAACAAGTGCAATCTTAGATTTTGAAGTAATTTCAACTCTAGAATAATCAAACACAGTTAAATTATTAGTTTAATGGTCTAGGTAGGCAGAGCATTTGCTATTGAATTTAAAACAACCTCTGGTTTTAAACTGAGAAATTCTAAAGTATAAAAAGTTATAGAATAAAATTAATGATTGCTGTAACTTTCATAAATTCCCTATATACTGGGTTATACAACCATATATAGTTGCTAGGTTGTGAGATCTTAACCTTCTTACAGTAAATAGCATTTCTATTTGAATTTAA
>ARYC01005244.1:0-21394 GCA_000711775.1 Oxytricha trifallax | reverse complement strand
AATTATAGATATTAATAATCTAGATCCCCACAAAAATAGAAAAGTACTCCTGAACAAATTAAATCAAACAAGTTGTTGAATAAGAGTGGAATGATAGAACTCTTTGAGTACCTTTAAAAAGAGAAAAAAGAAGAGTAGTTTGAGAATTTCTATGATGTGGTCTCAACAGGCAGTCCAGCCGTTTACCTTAGTTCTATATACTTAAACATTAAATCTACTAAGTTCGTCTAAAATGAATAAGATTTAAAGCATGAGAATTCTATATTGGAGCTAATTTAATAACACTTCAAAAGCGATGACTTTGTCAGCAAAAGACTAAAGCTCGTATAAATAAAACAATTAATCGACAATTCATCAAGGTTTATATTTCCCGAGACTATAGGTCAGAAATCAATTAATTCTGTCAAAAACATTCATTGGGTGCTGTTTAGAGAGAGAATATACTAAATTTCATCTCTAAAAATAGCTCTGTCTATTGCTATATTAAAGAGGACAGACTGGATGAGAAATTTGGTATTGCTTTTACAGACTCTCTCTTTAAATAAAAATAACAATTTCTCAATACCAATCAAATGACATGTTGTCACTAAAGAATTCTTTCCTAAGAGAATTAGGTGACTCCTGACTCGGTCTAAAATTTCTTTGGGGCTCCAATCTAAAATATTACTAGCGAGATTGATGATCCTATGGTCTTGGAATCTAACTTTGAATTCAAATAACCTGAAATTGAGGAGAAAGCAAGTTAGACTCTCGAAGAAAATAAGACTTTGCCATAAGTAATTGAAGAATCGTCAGAAGAAGCAAAGTAGTAGGCTTATGTTTCTTAGCAGTGCTCTAAAGTTATCTAAATTGCTATGAAGATCTTATAATTATAAGATTAAGTTATTTATCCTTTGGAACTTGAATTACCACCTACTGATTTGGAAAACTAAAACGATGAAAATATGTTTTCCAAGTAAAAATCAGTAGTAAACTCAAGAGAGTAAGCAATTAAATAATACAAACTATTCATAGACTTACATCACAGTTCCCAATCGATGAATTTTGCTTCAATCCAGATAGAAGGAGCAAGGATGCAGGCTATAGAGTAAAAGGTAAAGGGAGATATAATCACAAAGTTAACTAAGAACACCATATCAAGGTTGGCAAAGAACTACATAAGAGTTTAGGATCATATGTTCACCGCTGTTACTACATTAAGCCCACTCCATAGATTACAAGCAATCCGAATTTTACTAAAACTGCAATAAAAATAGGAGCTTATGGAAGCAATATAGATTATGTTAAAAATGAGTAAGTTTATTTAGCAAAGAAACTTGTTAAAATTGGTTAAGTTCGCGATCATCTTGTTTAACACTTGAATGTTTTCAAAGAGAGCGGCATAACCTGCATGATAATGCCTAATTACAAATGGAGCATTGAAACTTATGTTACACAATAGGGGAAGCTTTGTTAAAACTATGTGTTCTGACCGAGACCCCCCCCCAATGAAAAATATATGACCCTCCCTCCCCCCTTTATGATAAAATTTTTCAAATTATATGAAAAACTTATTCTTATGCTTTGAATCATGCTCTATCTAAAAAGAAAATGTTGCCCTGCATGCAGCTACTGTTATTTATAATTATATTTGATAAGCTTCATTACGTCCGTCGACTTTTATTGATACATGCTTGTTTAGGAAAATATTACAAAAGCATTTTATTTATGAGTGTCATTAATTTTATTTTTATTATATCTATTAATATAAACGAACCCAAATTCTATTTAATAAATTTTTATATCTACAATCGTCTTCATTGGCATAATACTTTAAAATAATTTAATAAACATTTACACTTTTGTAAATATTTGTCTTATCATATCTTAATTATTTATGAAAATAATATATTGAAAAATTAAACAATATCTAAATATTTTATTTATTTAATATAAATATAATTAAACCCTTATATCAAAGACTTTTATTTTTCAAATTCATTGATAATTTTAGAAGTTCAATTTCTCAAAATATCACCAAAAAAAATAATAGAATTGAGATTTGGCAAACAATATTAGCTCTATAGATTAGAGTTTGTTCAGTTTGAAAAAATAGTCATTTAAATCTCTCATTATCTTTCCAAATAATGTTTTTAAATCCTGTTTAAAACATAATAAGTTTATTTAGAAATTTACAGAAAAAAAAACGTGTAAGTATTAAATAATGATTAATATATAAGGCTAATTTTTTCTATAAGTTTGAGGCATTATATAATCTTTAAAATTTAGAGTTATTATTTGTAACTGATTTTATCCAAGATAAGATAAAGAGGAATTATAATTTTTAATGAGATGAGTTGTGTATTGACCCTAAAAATGAAGTAATTTAAATTTTTAAAAATGAATTTAATTAATAGTGTGTTAATGAAATGGCTAAGCTATCTAACTAAAATATAAAATGAACTCATTGAATAAAAATTCTAACTTGTATAAAATAATTTAATTAAAAATTTTCTCTTAAACTATTTAAAAATGATTTCTTAATTTATTAAGTAATGAAATAACAAATATTTACAAAAGTGTAAATGTTTATTATATTATTTTAAAGTATTATGCCGAATAAAGACAATTGTAGATATAAAAAATTATTAAATAGAATTTGGGTTCGTTTATATAATAGATATAAAAAATAAAATTAAAGACACTCAAAAATAAAATTGATTTGTAATGTTTTCCTATACAAGCATGTATCAATAAATTTCGAAGGACGTAATGAAGCTAATCAAATAAAATAATAAATAACAGTAGCTGTCCGCAGGTCAAGATTTTCTTTTAGAGAGAGCATTATCCAAAGCATTAGAATATGTTTTAAATAAAATTTGAAAAAATTTATCATAAGGGGGGGAGGGGGAGGGTCATATTTTTTTATGGGGGAGGAGGAGGGTAGGGGGGGTCTCGGTCGACACTATGTTATGACTCTTGCAAAGGTTTTACTAGAGACTTTAATAAGCACCTCTAAAGTAAAAATTTTCCACTGCCGACTTAACCCTTCCAAAATTTTATTCAACGACTTAAGCAACTTCTATATAAGTGGATGGAGTATTGATAACTTTAATTAGTGCTTAAAGTATAGACAGTTCTTAGCACCTGAATTGTACGGATTTGTGAAAGAAAAGAAGACTTTGTAGGATTTCCAGAAATTGGGAGACAAATCGTAAAGTTTGGCTCAGGCTTTTTCAGTTGGGGCTGTACTTTACTACTGTTTATTTATGAAAGCCCCTTTCACTTTCAGAGAACTTGAGAGATTTCATTTATATCATGAAACACCTGACTTTCCATAAGAGATTAAAGCTGCAAATTCAGGTGTGCTTTTCATTATCAAGTAAATGTTAGCCTTTGATAATCAGGATAGATACGTCTTATAAAAGGCCTTAAAACACATTGAGACTTTATTCAAAACTTAGATTGAATTATAAAGCGACTAACTTGACTTGGAAAGTGAACTGTAAGAAGTTCAATGACAAAGGACTAATGCAGTAAGATGAATTAATGGAAAGACATCACGTCAACTGATTAAGCAAGTGAGAGAAGGTTGATTTAAATATATATAAATATGTGTATATCTATATTTATATATACACGAGTATTAAGTATATGTATAATGCTTATATGATTAGTGTAACAAACATCATAAATTTTAAGATTAAAAGTTAAAACTATTTTGTAAAATATAATATTAAATTTTTCAATTTTAATTTAACATCTATGAGTCAACCCCATAATCAGGGTCATGAAGATCCACTTAAACCACTACAACCTAAAGGTCACGAGGACCAGAAGAAGTAAGATATTCTATTAAACAAAAGTTTCAGTGGTCAAGATGAGAACCCCAACAAGAAAGGGCAAGGAAATGCTGGTCATGGTGATTCTGACTAAGAAATGGATGATTTTGATGCTGCACTTTCCATCCAAAACCAATTCTACATCAATCCCACAATTGAGTTTGACGACCCTTTAATCAAAGAAGCTTCTGATCGATTTATTGAAGCAAGGAGCGATGAAATTGTCTTGCTCGAGAGCATTCATTAACACTTGGCTGACTACTTCAAGCAACTGAATGACAGATTGATCAGTCTGAAAGATTCTGACAAAGAGAAGATGGATATTGACATGGAAATGTCTCAGTCAAAGCCCCATCACTTGCAGAGCATTGAGTTCTTGGATCCAAGTTGTATCTTTGAATAATTGCCCAAGTTTTTTGATGATGGGATTGCTTAATTTGTTGACTATTACTCTGAGGAAGGTAATGCTGTGTATGCTGCCGTCGTCTTTACAAAAGCTAATGCACACAAGCTGTTCCTTGATGAAACAAGATTCTCAGTCGAGCAAGCAGCCCATCAATATTTGTTGACTGGCTTTGCTAAAGTAACCCACATCCTTGAAAAGTTAAACAGAGTCCAGTTCCATCACGTGCCCGATTATGATTCACTTACCGGGTGGCAGTACATGGATCTTTAAAAGGCTATGGTGTTTTCTTATAGAAAGGAATTTGAAAAGTCCTTCTCTACGTCCATGTTGAAGTTTGTTCAAAATTTGAAGGAATCAAGTGCTTTGCATGTAATTCCTATGGTGATAGGGAATACGCTGAGCTTGTCAAAACGATGGGTCTAAGCAAAGTCTATTTTGTACAATTAAAATTGGTTGCTTAAAGATCATAAATTCCTTATAAAGTTGAGTACTTCGAGAAACCCCCAAAGAACAAGCAGTTGCCTCATCACTAACTTGATAACAACAAGAAAGAAGTTGAACTTTATGCTAATGTACCAAAGAAGCGAGACCACAAAGAGATGATGAAGCACAATGGAGAAGAGGGTGTTTTTCCTGACAAGGAGGATAAAGAGAATCCACAAGATCTACTAAAGAAGGTAGAAGCATTAAAGAGTTAGATCAACTTTGTAGACTGCTAAATCAAAGCTGCTACTGATGAGTTCAACACAATGAGAGAATTGATGAAATGTAGCAACTTTGCTTGTGGTATTTAACTGTCTCAACTTGACCAAGAGTCCTATATTCCTAATCAGTTGAGGAGGATCTCTTACAAAAAGGATGTACGGATTAATTAGTCATGGTACTTGAAAGCATTCTCTAATAAAAGGAATAAGCCAGATTGGAAATCTAACTCGCTTCTATAGAGTTCAAGAAGCACGTTGCTAACTATCTTAAAAGGTTAGAGTCAGTAGAGGATTTGATGTTGAAAGGTGCCAGATCTTTTCTTGAACAGAATAACATCAAAGATTACGATGTGACTAACAGGTGTTTATGTGGCTACACAATTAAATACAAAGCCATAAAGAACGCAGAGGGTCAAGCACCAGGAACAGTTGCAATGTACGCAAAGATTGCCAGAGTAAATCACAACGATCACATACTCAAGAGATCGAAATTCTTAACAAGCTTTTCTTGATTAAGAAAGTAGGCTAACAGTTCATTTGGGATGGATGTACCATCTAGAGCGATTCCAATCTTTGTATGATCAAGAGAGATTACTATCCATACAACTTGAAGAAAGAGCTCTCATTAAGCCTTTTGAAGAAGCCCACGTTCTTAAACTGGTCTTTTAGCTGGTTCAATCCATGATAGCTGCTTCAGAGAAATCAATCTTCCACCTCAGATTGGATCCTTCCAAAGGTATTCTTTGGAGATGAAATGCAGTTCAAAGTTTCTGATTGGAACTCTGAGATTTCTCCAACTTGCATTCTGTATACAGATTTTATGGCTCCTGAACTTATCGACGTCAAGAACGAGAAGTCATATGAGATATTGGAGGCAGCCAATAAACTATCAAAAGACCAGAAAGAAAGCGCTGTCGTGTTTGCTATTGGATGTCTTGCATACTACGCTGTTCACAAATGCGCCCCCTATTCCAGCGAAGAGAAAAGATCAAAGAATTCCTTGCCACTTTCCAGAATTAAACTCAAAGGTTCTAGGTGAGCTTAAAAGGAGTTTTTTATATAGTCAAGCAAATGATCAAACTTGACTGCACCAAGAGAATCAAGCTCACTGAAGCCTTGACCAAACTTGAGAAGTTGCTCCCTAAGTGAAGGAACTTGTGAAGGTATGAGTGTTGCCTCACACAACAGAAGATATTTAGAATGCAGGTATGAAGCTTTGAATTCATTAAATGAAGTTTATATAAACCCCCTTGACAAGATTGAATATTGTAATTGATTTTAAAAGTTTAAACAAAAGTCTCTGTAACAAACATCACTTGTATTCTCGACTCTTAATCTTTACTCTCTCTCTCACTTATAAATCATTTCATGTTATAAATCACATCAATTAAATTACATTCAGGGGTTTTGCATGAATGAAATTTGGCTGATCTGATTTGTAATATAAATGATCAATATAAGTACTGACTTTACACTACTATTTTTGAATCTGAGAATTCCCTATATAGTCAATTAGGAATATGCTCATCAAAAGAGTTTGATTTTAAAGTAAAAGTAGGTAAATCTTAGTAGTGTTATAATGGGATGAGCATTCATAATACAAGTGTTGGTAATTTTATGCAAAGCATTCTAGTAAAGAGTAATTAAACAGCCAAAAGTTCTGAAATTATCCAAGTCAATGTAAATACTTTGCTTTACCTTTTCTAAAATAACTTGTGAATAATTTATAGATAAAATTTTTATGACAACTTCTGTAACTATCAAACTTAAATTCTTAAAATAAATCTAACTTAAGTCCTCAATTTTCAAGGCAACTTATTCCTATGCTTGAATCTTTGTAAATTTTATGATTTCAGCTGCATTTAAACCTAAGTTGTACAATAAATTGCAATAAAACTAAGAAAGCCTCTGCAATTGCACGAGTAATTATTCTAAATATATATGATGTTTTTACAACTTCGATATTTCAAATTTTCTTCGCTTTTCTCAACTTATTCTTGATTTTGCTCAAAGTTCTCTAAAAAATATTAGAGAAATCAGACCAAGTCAAGTTAAAGCAATAATACAGCTTCAATTTTTGAGATTAAGAATAAATAAGTTAAGTCTTTTAAACTGGAAAAGTTTGTAGGCATAAAAGTTAGAGATTAGAATTATAAGTTGAGGAGAATTTTTTAGTAAAATTAAATTGTTAACTCAGTGCTCAAGATTTTCATTGAAGCCCTTACAGAATCTCTTGTTTTTATCAGGCTTTCAAACCTCTGGCTTACAACTCGGGAGTCGTCTCGCATCTAGTGATCTTCAAGAAGATAAGCAGGGTCGATGTCCTTGCTAAGTTTGATGAAAGGCCTGCCATCCTTGCTACAAACCAAGACCTCAGCTTACGAATACTTCTTGGCTTTGAGTTTCAAATTTATGCTGGACTCGTTCTTAAGTATCACGCTGACTTCCGCGGTTTGCTCGTACTCTTGGGAAAGCCTCTGAGGAATCTGCATTGAATTGATGTCTGGCTTCACAGGCTGGAGCTTAATGTTGTACTGGTTCTCCATGTTCAGGTTATACTCGAGACTCACGTTGAAGTAGTCGGCTTCCTGGGATTCCATTTAAAAATTTATAAGAATAATAATAATATTAGGCGGTTGATTAAATATCCAATTAAGGATTCATAGCGAGTTAAAATTTATATGAAACCGGTTGAGGGAGTTAAGTGTTTGAGAAAGGGTCAAGGCCAGAGGCGCTTGAAATTAGGGTGAGTGAGATATTTGAATCTCAGAGAGAGGAAGCTAGTAGCAAGCGACCTGCATCTCAGTTGGCTATTTGTGTTTAGGGTTGTATCATGCTCGTGTTCAGGTTACCAGAAAACTTCTGACTGGGGTTCATATTGAAATTGCCTGGAGTCGACTGAGTTCTTAAGTAGTCAGGAATGATATTGCGTTTAATCCTCTTGATGTTCCTTTGCACGATCTCTTGGTCGGTGAACTGCTCGTTAACTTGGATCGAGCCTAAGGGAAATGAGGGCGAGGTAAAGGTGTTCTGGGGTCTCTCGGGTCTCTTGCGAGTCTTGGCTCCATGATTCAATAAGTGGAGAGCCCGACCTCTGGTACTTGGATTCAGATTCACGGCATTCGCAAGGAGGTTGTATATATCGCTCTGGATCTGGACGAACTTGTTCTTGCCAATCGACTTCATGTCCTTTCTTTTCTGGAGGCCTTCCTTAATGTTCTTGGGGAAGAACTCCGGCTTTAGAGTGTTGATGATCTGAATTCAAGTTTTAAATTCGATAATAAAAATGGATACATTGTAAAGGAACTGCCGATTAACTTATCGCTTGTCTTCAATCTTGGGGAGGTATCTTCTTACAGTTTCATTGTTCTTTACCTGTAAGATAAGTGAGGTCACTGTTAACTCGTTCAGCTTAGGCACGTTGATGATCCTCACTTCCTGGTTGAGCAGCAACTATAATTTCATGTAACAGAAATCAGTCTTACTTTCTTATTGCCTGCAAACACATCTGGTAAAAATTCTATCGTGCATTCCTGATAAGGAGGCAAGTAATACTAACCTATGAAAAAGTTTAGCGCGGCTTCTTACCTTGGTTCAGCAAGATGTTATAGATCTCCTGCTTGGACTTCAACAGCTGGGCCAGGTCAGAAGTGGGCACCTGCATAATCCGAGTTGCTCCTGGTTATATTGGATTTTGTATTCCCTCTGGGGCTTAATGTAAATTTAATCATTGAAATTCTCTCTCATTTGAGTTGCCCCAGAACTCCTAAACTGCTTCACCTCCTCGTAGCCTGCGCTGTAGTGCTAGTAGTTGTTGGATCTGCTAGCGAAGCCTGAAGGCGTGTTGGTTGAGAGACCGTTCCCTCCCATTTAGAGCGTGGACGAGGGAGGATTATTGATTCTAAATTAGTTAGGGGTTCTATTCGAAACATCTGGATTGCTAGACGATTACATTCTGTCAATACTCCCATCGTCCTTGTCCTCTACTTCGTTGGGGTTGTAGTGAGAGTCCTCGTTTCCTATCACGTTGGGCTGGTGGAACTGGTTGGCGTGAGGGCTGAAGGTGGCGTTGGTCTGGTCGTCTTCGTGCATTTGAATGTCGGAGGGTTTAATTATTTGCTTCTACTCATTCTGCATTTGCCCTAACTCCTATCTCTAGGCAGCTTCCTAAATGTTAGTTTGAAAATCTTACAGCGTATTTATCAAAGCGGCCTTATGGTCTTCTCTCTGAAGCCTGAATCGAGGGAGGGTTTGAATTGTTGAGGCCTTCGAACTGCTGGACTATGTTTTGAATGGACTGGTTGTCTTGCTATTGGTTGCTGATATCAATACTATCTTGGATCTCTCCTTCCTCCAAAGAGTTGGATCTCATCATTATACTCACATCAATCGGCTGATTTGAATACATCAGTTAAAATGAGATTTATAATATTGATTTTAATTTTAATAATAGTGATATGTAATTAATTAGATATTTAAATTAATAATTAACTGTATATAAAACCAAATAAAAAAGTTGAATGAGAGAGGATCTATCGCACATTTCAGCGCATTCACACTAATCACTCACACTCTCCATTAGTCACACTTCTTCAGTTATGTTCATTAGCATATGGGTAGTGTGTGTATATAAAATTGCATTGTTGTTTATGTATTGCGATAGAGTTATACGAGATCGTGCCTACGGCAGATCCATCATTCCATGATGGGTCTTGCGATCTCGTATAACTCTATCGCAATCAAAACCCCAAAACCCCTAAGTGAGGTTTATAATTGCTCTGATTTGTAGGGTATAGTTGGAGTCTTATTGGGTTTAGTAGAGAAATTAGGCAAATTTGCAAAATGAGAAATATAAATTAGCGAAATTTAGGGTCTATATATTATGAGTAATATTTAGATTTACTTCTTAAGCCTTGGTATGGTACAAGTATCAATAGAGACTTAGTCAAACCAGTAATGAATTATGAAACTATAGCAAAAGCTCTTACACAAGAGTGCCTCTACTGTTAGGTATCACTGCATGTTAGCTGTTTAGCATTTTAATTTAGGCACTTGAAAGCATCCTGCAAGAAAATAAAAGTTCTCACAGCACCATATTGACTTCCTCTGCGACTCGAAGACTTTGAAGTATTGGGCACACTTTCCAGTAGACTAGCGAACTGTGATGTTTCATCGCAAGTTTCCTGACATGCGTATCTCGCCTTAGACTATAGCTAATATTTATAGAGAAATGGTATTACTTTCAAGACTGTCAACAGAGTGAAGAGAGTGATTGATTTTACAGTGCCATTTTATAGTAATAATTTAAACTATATATATGATTAAATGCAGAGGGCTATTACTAATTACATCAAGTTCATACACGCTGATGAAGCTGTATTCACCTTCAACACTTTTATTAATTAGTCTTGGTATAAGAAGTATGATAATATAGAAGTTTATGACTAAAAAGTGAAGGTAGTCACCCATGCAATATTAGCTGGTATAAGTGAAGATTCAGGCTTAGAGAGTTATGTTTTTCACCCTCGCTCTATTAAGCGAGAGTAGTATATAGAGTTCCTACATAAACTCAGAGAGAAGTATAGTAACCAAGAAATCATCCTGTTTGTTGATAACCTTTCAGTTCATAAGACTAAGGAGTCTAAGAAAGCTTATGAAGAGTTAAACATAACTCCTGTCTACAACGTTCCTTATAGCCCCTAATTTAATGGAATTGAATTCTACTGAGCTAAATCAAGACTCACTACAAGAAGCTGCTGCTGTATCATCTTATGCATGACTTGCCCATCGATACAGTTGACTTAATTCAAAGCAGTTGTAAGAGAGTGAGCATAGATAAGACAACAATTTGTGCGAGAGAGGGAAGAATGAATGTTTATAAATAAGTTTTAGATTTAAACGAATGAATATATATTCACATATTAAATTAAACCAGAAAAGGATTTGGCTTCTCCTTCTTCTCCTCTTCTTATGGCTTGCCTGGGCCCATATTTCTTCTCTTAGTTCCAGCTCCTGCATCTATGTTCATTTCATCTGGCTTTTAAACATCTTTATAAAGTCTCTTGCTAACTTCATATATTTTCTATGACTTTCTCTCTCTGTGAACCTTTGCATTCTCTTTCATTAGGAATATACCAGTCCCAGATTTCCCTTTAAAGTTATAAATCAATGCTTACTAGAGAGGTAAGGATGCTTCTTAAGCAGCGAGCCAGGCCTCACTTATTAGTATGCCTTGCTTCTTTTAATCTTCATGAGAAATAGAGTAGCGTTTTTTGTGAGCTTCTTCAATGATCTCTTTGAGATAACTCTCTCTTAAAGTGCCAAGAACACCAAAGAAGAAGCTCCTTTCTGGAAGCTTGTTGGAGAGTTGTTTCTTGGTAGGAAGATAAACAACCAACTCTTCATCATTCATCTCATCCTCGTAGAGATTAGTGACTGAAATCTCTGGGTAGTTTGGTATATCTATCAACTTTATTTCATTGTTTTTAAATGCTTTCTTCTCATCGCAGAGTATAGCTTTTAAGAATGAAATTTGGTACCTTCCATCGTTGGAAGGAATAAACCCACTATAGTATATGATTCAGTATATGTCACATGCTTACCATGCTGAGTGAGGTATCGATAGAGATCTTCCTTGCTTCTAAATCTTGAGATCATTTCTTAAGCTTCAACCCTCTTCATTGCAGTACTTATAGATTCCCTCCTTGTTCCTTCTCTTCTTATTGAATTTCAAATTATAATATTTAGAGTTCTGGATCCTACTATTAAAAATCTTAGTATTAAATATGGGCATCTTATAGGAGGTCAACCTGGTAAGGATACGTGGAGAAAGCTGGCAGAAGCTGTATCAAACTTTAGAGATGGAGCTCCATTATTATCAATTTAGTTCCATTAAATTAGTACTAAATTTGTTTAAATTTAATTAGTACGGTACTAAATTCGTTTAAATTTAATTGGTACCAATTTAATAGTACCAAAACTTAATTAGTACCAAGTTTTAAACTAATGAGGTTTTAATGGAAAAGTTCCAAAATGGTTCAAAACCTAATTGGTACCAGTACCAACTCGATTTTTTACTTGGTTGGTACCTAAATCAAAATTATTAAGTATGAAATTAGAAAAATTATATTTATAAACTAAGCATAAATATGATCTCTAACACCTTATATTCAACCATAATTGTTGTCGTATTAACTCCTCTACAGAGTGACTATAGCCAGAATAGTTATTAGAGCTTTATAATAGAAATTTAAATTTGAATTTAAACATGGCGTCCAACTTAAATCGTAAGTCAGTTTCTCTTGGAACAGGTCAATCATTACTCAACTTTGGCTCCTCCAAGAAACCAGAAGTAATTTATATTGAAAAGGAGGTTGAGCTAAGAGCTCTAGAGTTGGAAGCTGAGGTCTTTAAAATATAAGTTTAAAACAAGAAGTAGAGTGCAGAGATAGGAGTTTAAATATAAGTTGAATTGGTTGAGGAAGATAAGAACAGCAACCCATTGAAAAAATTAAAACATTTTAATGTGAAGACTGCTAAAATTTCTTCTCAACTGAGTCGAGCTTGAAGAGGCACATTAAAGAAGTTCATTCTGGCAAAGCCAAGTTTATTTTAAACATGACATAGTGGATGGAAGGTACCAATGCACAACATGCATGAAGTCTTATACTCACTCAGCTAAAGTTAAGAGGCATATGCAAAAGCACCACTTAAGTGAATTCCTAATTAAAGATAAGAAACTTAAAAGCTTATACCTGCTAAAAGGAAAAATAACTCTCTTGAGTCATAAAGAGAACAGGAGGAAAGGCTCAAGAGGCAGAAGCGTTTTGAATCAATGAATTAGCCAGCAAATGGTACTCTTGTAGCATGTCTTTAAGAGAGAGCTATGTATATACCTGCATTGAATGCAATTGATATTGAAAGCTGTATTGAAAATTACTTGCATTTTGACTTGCCAAACAAGGCTAAGCTTATAGTGGTTGATGAGTATGCTTACAAAGTATATCCTTTTAAGTATCTCATTAAAAATGAGCGTATCAAAATGAATTTGCAAATGAATACATAATACTGAGGGAGGCTTAGAAAAAATAGTTTAAGAACTTGCTTAGACTTGATGGTATTTTTGGGCATGGCTTTGTTGCATTAAGACTGAAAAAGTTTGAAATGACTTTAAGAGAGTATCTCTATCATAATAGATACCCAGATGATTTAAATGAGATACTGTCAGAAATGATTAAGGGTGTTTAAGAGCTCCATGAACTTGGGTATGTACATAGAGATTTGAAGCCTGAAAATGTTATGTTAAATCTCTGTCCTTTTGAAATTGTAGTCATTGATTTCAATAGAGCAATAAGATAAGAAATTGTGACTTTGGCTAAGGTGCTTGGCACTCCAAGATACTTTCCAATCAGGGAGAAGTGGACTAATGGCTCTGTTTAATGGGATGTATGGGCAGTTGCTGCCATAATCTTAGAGTGCATATGGAAAATATGTCTTACTTTGGAACAAAGTACGAAAAATAATCAATAGGTTTGGTTTCTAAACATATACAACAGGAAGATGTCTGCAATGAAATTAAGAAGCTTGTAGATATGATAATCGTGAGAGCTCCAGCTTATCCAAGATAATCGCTTGAAGACATACATGAAGCACTCAAGAGAGCTAGATTCAAGAGGTACCACAAAGATAAGCAGATAAAATTCGTTTGAATTAAATACAATGATACTCATTAAATATTCATTAAATTCACAAAAAACCTGCGTTTTCTCTACTTACCTCAATAAGACCCCAACAATACCCTACAAATCAAAGCACTTATAAACCTAACTAAGGGGTTTTGGGGTTTTGAATACATAAACTACAATGCAATTTTATATACACACACTACCCATATACTAATGAACATAACTGAAGAAGTGTGACTAATGGAGAGTGTGAGTGATTAGTGTGGCTGCGCTGAAATGTGCGATAGATCCTCTCTCATTAAACTTTTTAATTTGGTTTTATATACAGTTAATTATTAATTTAAATATCTAATTAATTACATATTACTATTATTAAAATTACAATCAATATTATAAATCTCATTTTAACTGATGTATTCAAATCAGCCGATTGATGTGAGTATAATGATGAGATCCAACTCTTTGGAGGAAGGAGAGATCCAAGATAGTATTGATATCAGCAACCAATAGCAAGACAACCAGTCCATTCAAAACATAGTCCAGCAGTTCTAAGGCCTGAACAATTCAAACGCTCCCTCGATTCAGGCTTCAGAGAGAAGACCATTAGGCCGCTTTGATAAATACGTTGTAAGATTTTCAAACTAACAATATTTAGGAAGCTGCCTAGAGATAGGAGTTAGGGCAAATGCAGAATGAGTAGAAGCATTTGATTAAACCCTCCGATGTTCAAATGCAGGAAGACGATCAGACCAACGCCACCTTCAGCCCTCATGCCAACCAGTTTCACCAGCCCAACGTGATAGGGAACGAGGACTCTCACTACAACCCCAACGAAGTCGAGGACAAGGACGATGGGAGTATTGACAGAATGTAATCTTCTAGCAATCCAGATGTTTCGAATAGAACCCCTAACTAATTTAGAATCAATAATCCTCCCTCGTCCACGCTCTAAATGGGAGGTAACGGTCTCTCAACCAACACGCCTTCAGGCTTCGCTAGCAGATCCAACAACTACTAGCACTACAGCGCAGGCTACGAGGAGGTGAAGCAGTTTAGGAGTTCTGGGGCAACTCAAATGAGAGAGAATTTCAATGATTAAATTTACATTAAGCCCCAGAGGGAATACAAAATCCAATATAACCAGGAGCAACTCGGAATTATGCAGGTGCCCACTTCTGACCTGGTCCAGCTGTTGAAGTCCAAGCAGGAGATCTATAACATTTTGCTGAACCAAGGTAAGAAGCCGCGCTAAACTTTTTCATAGGTTAGTATTACTTGCCTCCTTATCAGGAATGCACGATAGAATTTTTACGAGATGTGTTTGCAGGCAATAAGAAAGTAAGATTGCTTTCTGTTACAAGAAATTATAGTTGCTGCTCAACCAGGAAGTGAGGATCATCAACGTGCCTAAGCTGAACGAGTTAACAGTGACCTCACTTATCTTCCAGGTAAGAACGATGAAACTGTGAGAAGGTACCTCCCCAAGATTGAAGACAAGCGATCAGTTAATCGGCAGTTCCTTTACAATGTATCCATTTTTATTGTCGAATTTAAAACTTGAATTTAGATCATCAACACTCTAAAGCCGGAGTTCTTCCCCAAGAACATTAAGGAAGGCCTCCAGAAAAGAAAGGACATGAAGTCGATTGGCAAGAACAAGTTCGTCCAGATCCAGAGCGATATGTACAACCTCCTTGCGAATGCCGTGAATCTGAATCCAAGTACCAGAGGTCGCGCTTTCCACTTATTGAATCATGGAGCCAAGACTCGCAAGAGGCCCGAGAGACCCCAGAACAACCTTACCTCGCCCTCATTTCCCTTAGGCTCGATCCAAGTTAACGAGCAGTTCACCGACCAAGAGATCGTGCAGAGGAACAACAAGAGGATTAAACGCAATATCATTCCTGACTCCTTAAGAACTCAGTCGACTCCAGGCAATTTCAATATGAACCCTCCCAGTCAGAAGTTTTCCGGCAGCTGAACACGAGCATGATACAACCCTAAACACAAATTGCCAACTGAGATGCAGGTCGCTTACTACTAGCTTCCTCTCTCTGAGATTCAAATATCTCACCCACCCTAATTTCAAGAGCCCCTGGCCTTGACACTTTCTCAAACACTTAACTCCCTCAAACGGTTTCATATAAATTTTAACTCGCTATGAATCCTTAATTGGATATTTAATCAACCGCCTAATATTATTATTATTCTTATAAATTTCTAAATGGAATCCCAGGAGGTCGACTACTTTAACGTGAGTCTCGAGTATAACCTGAATATGGAGAACCAGTACAACATTAAGCTCCAGTACCCTGTGAAGCCAGACATCAATTCAATGCAGATTCCTCAGAGGCTTTCCCAAGAGTACGAGCAAACCGCGGAGGTCAGCGTGATACTTAAGAACGAGTCCAGCATAAATTTGAAACTCAAAGCCAAGAAGTATTCGTAAGCTGAGGTCTTGGTTTGTAGCAAGGATCGCAGGCCTTTCATCAAACTTAGCAAGGACATCGACCCTGGTTATCTTCTTGAAGATCACTAGATGCGAGACGACTCCCGAGTTGTCAGCCAGAGGTTTGAAAAGCCTGATAAAAACAAGAGATTCTGTAAGGGCTTCAATGAAAATCTTGAGCACTGAGTTAACAATTTAATTTTACTAAAAAATTCTCCTCAACTTATAATTCTAATCTCTAACTTTTATGCCTACAAACTTTTCCAGTTTAAAAGACTTAACTTATTTATTCTTAATCTAAAAATTTGAAGCTGGATTATTGATTTAACTTGACTTGTTCTGATTTCTCTAGTATTTTTTAGAGAACTTTGAGCAAAATCCAAGAATAAGTTGAGAAAAGCGAAGAAAATTTGAAATCTCGAAGTTGTGAAACAAACAAACATCATATATATTTAGAATAATTACTCGTGCAATTGCAGAGGTTTTCTTAGTTTTATTGCAATTTATTGTACAACTTAGGTTTAAATGCAGCTGAGATTATAAAATTTACAAAGATTCAAGCATAGGAAGAAGTTGCTTGAAAATTGAGGACTTAAGTTAGATTTATTTTAAGAATTTAAGTTTGATAGTTACAGAAGTTGTCATAAAAATTTTATCTATAAATTATTCACAAAGTTTTTTTTAGAAAAGGTAAAGCAAAGTATTTACATTGACTTGGATAATTTCAGAACTTTTGGCTGTTTAATTACTCTTTACTAGAATGCTTTGCATAAAATTACCAACACTTGTATTATGAATGCTCATCCCATTATAACACTACTAAGATTTACCTACTTTTACTTTAAAATCAAACTCTTTTGATGAGCAAATTCCTAATTGACTATATAGGGAATTCTCAGATTCAAAAATAGTAGTGTAAAGTCAGTACTTATATTGATCATTTATATTACAAATCAGATCAACCAAATTTCATTAATGCAAAACCACTGAATGTAATTTAATTGATGTGATTTATAACATGAAATGATTTATAAGTGAGAGAGAGAGTAAAGATTAAGAGTCGAGAATATAAGTGATGTTTGTTACAGAGACTTTTGTTTAAACTTTTAAAATCAATTACAATATTCAATCTTGTCAAGGGGGTTTATATAAACTTCATTTAATGAATGCAAAGCTTCATACCTGCATAATAAATATCTGCTGTTGTGTGAGGCAACACTCATACCTTCACAAGTTCCTTCACTTAGGGAGCAACTTCTCAAGTTTGGTCAAGGCTTCAGTGAGCTTGATTCTCTTGGTGCAGTCAAGTTGGATCATTTGCTTGACTATATAAAAAACTCCTTTTAAGCTCACCTAGAACCTTTGAGTTTAATTCTGGAAAGTGGCCAAGGAATTCTTTGATCTTTTCTCTTCGCAGGAATAGGGGGCGCATTTGTGAACAGCGTAGTATGCAAGACATCCAATAGCAAACACGACAGCGCTTTCTTTCTGGTCTTTTGATAGCTGATTGGCTGCCTCCAATATCTCATATGACTTCTCGTGCTTGACGTCGATAAGTTAAGGAGCCATAAACTCTGTATACAGAATGCAAGTTGGAGAAATCTCAGAGTTCCAATCAGAAACTTTGAACTGCATTTCATCTCCAAAGAATACCTTGGAAGGATCCAATCTGAGGTGGAAGATTGATTTCTCTGAAGCAGCTATCATGGATTGAACCAGCTAAAAGACCAGTTTAAGAACGTGGGCTTCTTCAAAAGGCTTAATGAGAGCTCTTTCTTCAAGTTGTATGGATAGTAATCTCTCTTGATCATACAAAGATTGGAATCGCCTCTAGATGGTACATCCATCCCAAATGAACTGTTAGCCTACTTTCTTAATCAAGAAAAGCTTGTTAAGAATTTCGATCTCTTTGAGTATGTGATCGTTGTTGTTTACTCTGGCAATCTTTGCGTACATTGCAACTGTTCCTGGGGCTTGACCCTCTGCGTTCTTTATGGCTTTGTATTTAATTGTGTAGCCACATAAACACCTGTTAGTCACATCGTAATCTTTGATGTTATTCTGTTCAAGAAAAGATCTGGCACCTTTCAACATCAAATCCTCTACTGACTCTAACCTTTTAAGATAGTTAGCAACGTGCTTCTTGAACTCTATAGAAGCGAGTTAGATTTCCAATCTGGTTTATTCCTTTTATTAGAGAATGCTTTCAAGTACCATGACTAATTAATCTGTACATCCTTTTTGTAAGAGGTCCTCCTCAACTGATTAGGAATAGGACTCTTGGTCAAGTTGAGACAGTTAAATACCACAAGCAAAGTTGCTACATTTCATCAATTCTCTCATTGTGTTGAACTCATCAGTAGCAGCTTTGATTTAGCAGTCTACAGAGCTGATCTAACTCTTTAATGCTTCTACCTTCTTTAGTAGATCTTGTGGATTCTCTTTATCCTCCTTGTCAGGAAAAACACCCTCTTCTCCATGGTGCTTCATCATCTCTTTGTGGTCTCGCTTATTTGGTACCTTAGCATAAAGTTCAACTTCTTTCTTGTTGTTATCAAGTTAGTGCTGAGGCAACTGTTTGTTCTTTGGGAGTTTCTCAAAGTACTCAACTTTATAAGGAATTTATGATCTATAAGCAGCCAATTTTAATTGTACAAAATATACTTTGCTTAGACCCATCGTTTTGGCAAGCTCAGCGTATTCACTATCACCATAGGAATTACATGCAAAGCACTAGATTCCTTCGAATTTTTGAACATACTTCAACATGGACGTAGAGAAGGACTTTTCAAATTCCTTTCTATAAGAAAACACCATAGCCTTTTAAAGATTAATGTACTGCCACCCGGTAAGTGAATCATAATCGGGCACGTGATGGAACTGGACTCTGTTTAACTTTTCAAGGATGTGGGTTACTTTAGCGAAGCCAGTCAACAAATACTGATGGGCTGCTTGCTCGACTGAGAATCTTGTTTCATCAAGGAACAGCTTGTGTGCATTAGCTTTTGTAAAGACGACGGCAGCATACACAGCATTACCTTCCTCAGAGTAATAGTCAACAAATTAAGCAATCCCATCATCAAAAAACTTGGGCAATTATTCAAAGATACAACTTGGATCCAAGAACTCAATGCTCTGCAAGTGATGGGGCTTTGACTGAGACATTTCCATGTCAATATCCATCTTCTCTTTGTCAGAATCTTTCAGACTGATCAATCTGTCATTCAGTTGCTTGAAGTAGTCAGCCAAGTGTTAATGAATGCTCTCGAGCAAGACAATTTCATCGCTCCTTGCTTCAATAAATCGATCAGAAGCTTCTTTGATTAAAGGGTCGTCAAACTCAATTGTGGGATTGATGTAGAATTGGTTTTGGATGGAAAGTGCAGCATCAAAATCATCCATTTCTTAGTCAGAATCACCATGACCAGCATTTCCTTGCCCTTTCTTGTTGGGGTTCTCATCTTGACCACTGAAACTTTTGTTTAATAGAATATCTTACTTCTTCTGGTCCTCGTGACCTTTAGGTTGTAGTGGTTTAAGTGGATCTTCATGACCCTGATTATGTGGTTGACTCATAGATGTTAAATTAAAATTGAAAAATTTAATATTATATTTTACAAAATAGTTTTAACTTTTAATCTTAAAATTTATGATGTTTGTTACACTAATCATATAATCATTATACATATACTTAATACTCGTGTATATATAAATATAGATATACACATATTTATATATATTTAAATCAACCTTCTCTCACTTGCTTAATCAGTTGACGTGATGTCTTTCCATTAAGTCATCTTACTGCATTAGTCCTTTGTCATTGAACTTCTTACAGTTCACTTTCCAAGTCAAGTTAGTCGCTTTATAATTCAATCTAAGTTTTGAATAAAGTCTCAATGTTTTTTAATGCCTGTTATAAGACGTATCTATCCTGATTATCAAAGGTTAACATTTTCTTGATAGTGAAAAGCAGACCTGCGTTTGCAGCTTTAATCTCTTATGGAAAGTCAGGTGTTTCATGATATTGAAATCTCTCAAGTTCTCTGAAAGTGAAAGGGGCTTTCATAAATAAACAGTAGTAAAGTACAGCCCCAACTGAAAAAGCCTGAGCCAAACTTTACGACTTGTCTCCCAATTTCTGGAAATCCAACAAAGTCTTCTTTTCTTTCACAAATCCGTATAATTCAGGTGCTAAGAACTGTCTATACTTTAAGCACTAATTAAAGTTATCAATACTCCATCCACTTATATAGAAGTTGCTTAGGTCGTTGAATAAAATTTTGGAAGGGTTAAGTCGGCAGTGGAAATTTTTACTTTAGGTGCTGATTAAAGTCTCTAGTAAAACCTTTGCAAGAGTCATAACATGTTTTAACAAAGCTTCCCCTATTGTGTAACATAAGTTTCAATGCTCCATTTGTAATTAGGCATTATCATGCAGGTTATGCCGCTCTCTTTGAAAACATTCAAGTGTTAAACAAGATGATCGCGAACTTAACCAATTTTAACAAGTTTCTTTGCTAAATAAACTTACTCATTTTTAACATAATCTATATTGCTTCCATAAGCTCCTATTTTTATTGCAGTTTTAGTAAAATTCGGATTGCTTGTAATCTATGGAGTGGGCTTAATGTAGTAACAGCGGTGAACATATGATCCTAAACTCTTATGTAGTTCTTGGCCAACCTTGATATGGTGTTCTTAGTTCAACTTTGTGATTATATCTCCCTTTACCTTTTACTCTATAGCCTGCATCCTTGCTCCTTCTATCTGGATTGAAGCAAAATTCATCGATTGGGAACTGTGATGTAAGTCTATGAATAGTTTGTATTATTTAATTGCTTACTCTCTTGAGTTTACTACTGATTTTTACTTGGAAAACATATTTTCATCGTTTTAGTTTTCCAAATCAGTAGGTGGTAATTCAAGTTCCAAAGGATAAATAACTTAATCTTATAATTATAAGATCTTCATAGCAATTTAGATAACTTTAGAGCACTGCTAAGAAACATAAGCCTACTACTTTGCTTCTTCTGAGGATTCTTCAATCACTTATGGCAAAGTCTTATTTTCTTCGAGAGTCTAACTTGCTTTCTCCTCAATTTCAGGTTATTTGAATTCAAAGTTAGAGTCCAAGACCATAGGATCATCAATCTCGCTAGTAATATTTTAGATTGGAGCCCCAAAGAAATTTTAGACAGAGTCAGGAGTCACCTAATTCTCTTAGGAAAGAATTCTTTAGTGACAACATGTCATTTGATTGGTAATGAGAAATTGTTATTTTTATTTAAAGAGAGAGTCTGTAAAAGCAATACCAAATTTCTCATCCA
>ARYC01005243.1:0-17533 GCA_000711775.1 Oxytricha trifallax | reverse complement strand
AGATCAAGTAGTCCTTGGTGCATTGTGAGTTAGAAGAGCATGATGTAGCAACTCCATTTGCGCTGAGACTGTTGGTATATGCGCAGGGACTGAAAGAGTAATAGTGATAGAAAGTCTTAAATTCACTGCTTCCTAAACATAGATCAACTTCAACTCTCTTGGCATCTGAGCCTGCTCCCATTGGTGCGAAGAAGTCGTACAAGTGCTCCGAAGTGCCAGAGTGGGTGGGAACCCCATTGGTTGAGAGGCCAACGAGCGCAGCGCGCAGTGTCACTACATCAAGATTCCTCCTCTCCCCCATTAGTAAGAGCACTCCATCTTAAATGAAATCTTTGGCATAGTTGAGGAATCCGCATTAGCGTCCAGCATAGCAAGATAGAGGAAAAGGCTCTGGGCAGAGAGGAAAAGGCTAGTAGGCTTGGGAAATTCGTAGATGGAGACATTGTCACAATCAGCATCATCGTTACCATTACCAAGGAAATGTGCCCCAAAGCGCTCGCGCAATGCCATGGGGTGGTCCACAAAATAAAGATGCTTAGATATCTCTTGAACCAGGACGAAAATCTTGGTCGGACATTTACCCCCCGTACTCCAGAAGACCACGAATCACGTGGTGCCCCTGGCCGCCCCCCAGTCGAGCTTTCGCCCCTTACTCCGTTGGCAATACTGAAATTCTTGAATTCAAAAAAGATAATGTCAAGACCAGGCGACCTGACTTAGCAATGTGATGAATGTACTCAAGACCAGACCTGAAGCCACTCCCAGCAATGGTTCCTGAAGAGGCTCTCGATGACAACGACAAGGTAGTCTTCCAAACTTACTACAAAAGATACATAGATGAAAAGAGCAAGGAGAATGCCTAGAACAAGACTTGGTACAGACTTCTCTTCCCACTCAGCGCTAAATACGACACTGATAGAACATCTTCTACCGCCTACATTTCGCTTCCTACGATGAGCTGCCACGATTCAAGGAGTTGATGAAGAAGTCGGGAGCACCTGTTGAGCACGAGAAAGAGGCTCACATGGCTTGGCATTGGCAGGTGGTAACAAGCCAGCGCGCCGACCTCCTACATTTCAAGAAGGATATCGAACTGTCTTGGAAGAAGAATGACTCCAAAGGATACAAGAAGGCCACACCCCAGTCGAGGACCCTGGAGCTCCATGACATGCTCAGGGACGTTATCGATGCATCGGAGGACGAAGTGATATCCTTCATCAAGAAGACCTACCAGAGGTGCACCCTCATGCCCCGCAATCTTATCACCCTACTGATTCAGCAATCGTCAAGCGCGGAGATTGGGAAACTCGCAGGCTGGCACTCAAAGGTCATCGAGCCCAAGGCACGGGAGGTCATGGAGCAGAACTACTCGGATGAGCATGAGAATGCTGTGGAAGCCATTACCAACGAGATTGAGAAGTTGATAGAGTAGTGATTTAATTTTAGTAGTTGGTCGTAATTAATAAATAAGTTGGTTTTGTATTTCATTTTCTTTTTCGCCAATTTCAACATACTTTTATATATATATATATCAATCAAATTACATAATTTCTTAAAGTAGATTGATATAAAAAATTCTATGAAAATAGCACTAAATTTGGGGTATTTATAAAATTATGTTTAAGATTATGGTTTAATGTAATGGTAATCTAAATTTGATCATATTTACGAATTTGGAATCCTTATATAAAGGGAAATAGAGAACTGCTGTATTTTTACGTTATGGATTTAAAAATGAATTACTCAAACATATTTTTAATTAAAGTATTTAACAATCATACTTTATTAAACATTTTTGCTGTGTGGTCTCACTAATTTTTAGTATAGAATCTGAAAAGTTATCCACTTTAATATTAACTTAAATAGATTAAATTTTTTGCAGCTTAATTTTAACTTTTAGGTGATAAGACACTTAAAATACTGGGCTCATTTTTATTTAGGAATTGTAAAAATTTATAAAACTATTTCTTCAATAATTTTATTTAATTTAAATTTTATTTATTATTTAAAAAATTAATCACTATTAAAATGTTACAGATTGAGAGTAAACGGACCAAATTATGGTTAAATTAAAGTTAGTATTAAATTTAAAAGTCAACTATGAAGATATTTCAGGTTATTAAATAACAGAATTTTGTTCAGCATTTAAACCCCAAAACCCTTTCTGTAGTTTGATTCAGTTTTTTATTGATAAAAGTAAACTAATAATGCATACTTTATTAGAGTTTTGGGTAATGGCCCCCTGCAGTGGGCCGCTAAAGATTTTTTTTCTTTATATTTTAAATGTTCTAAAAATCATTATAACGTCAAAGTAACATGTCAAAACTTGTTAATAAGCTCATTAATGACTTTACAAGCAGTCTATAATTACACAAACCACATTAACTTTTTACAAAAACATCATAAAATTCATTAAATTCTGAATTAATAATATTAATAAAATAAATAAAAAATAGGTAAATTGAATTATATTGAAAAATTAGAAAATTTCATTGAGGTTTTAACTGTCATGTTTTCATCATTTTATTATTTAAAATATAATTATTAGTTTGATAAATATGAATTTCTGAGCAGTTATTTAAACTTAAAAATATTAATTTTAACTTCTATTATTGTTAAAGTATAATTGATTTGGGGAAATTCAAAAATACAAATATAAATCAATTTAACTGTAGGCGTAACAGCCACTGATTTGCGAAGCATTTAATCGTAATTTGATTTGAGTTTAATGTTCTTAGTGGCAGTTTAATCTTAAAAGTTTAGTGATCTAATTTAAAAAAAGTGGAAAGTTATTTTTGTACCATTGGTACATTAGCTCACGAATTCCTCTCATTGGTGCTCTATAAACATTGCAGCCTTGGAATGTACAATCTAAAACGGTACAATATATTAGGGCGTACTGATCTAGTTTTAATGTACCAATGTACCGTTTGGACATTGAAAAGTTTTTGTTTTTTTAATCGGTACATTGTGAAAAGTGGTATATTTAATTATTAAAGCAATTAATTAGATAAGAGTGATTAGTTTTTTTAATATTAAATATCTAAAAGAATGGAGTGAAGTTGCCCTCATTTACTCATCGTGTGCCAACCAATCAATTATAAATAAAGCAGATGCATTAGTAAACGAATTCGAAGTACAGCCTAAAATCGAGAAAATGGAGAGCGCGGACAGGGAGGCATTCTACACACGAATCAAGCTGGTGAACATGCATCTACACAAGTTAAACAGGGATGGGTCCAAGACATTTCCATTCACCACAATACAGTTGGCCAAGTACTTTAGGAAGAGATTGCAGGAAGACGGGGTCGTTGAGGGCAGAAAGCAGGATGTGAAGATGACAGAAGCCAACCAGGATGCTGAAGACACAGCAGATAAGACGCATGATCGCGAGGATAACGATAACTAATGAACGTACCTTATCTAATTAATTGCTCTAATAATTTAATGTACCACTTTTTACATTGTACCGATAAAAAAAAAACAAAAACTTTTCAATGTCCAATTGGTACATTGGTACATCTGAATGAGATCAGTACGCCCTAATATATTGTACCGTTTTAGATTGGTACATTCCAAGGCTGCAATGTTTATAGAGCACCAATGAGAGGAATTCGTGAGCTAATGTACCAATGGTACAAAAATAACTTTCCACTTTTTTTAAATTAGATCACTAAACTTTTAAGATTAAACTGCCACTAAGAACATTAAACTCAAATCAAATTACGATTAAATGCTTCGCAAATCAGTGGCTGTTACGCCTACAGTTAAATTGATTTATATTTGTATTTTTGAATTTCCCCAAATCAATTATACTTTAACAATAATGCATTTATAGTCAGTGTATTTTATAGTCTTATTAAAATCAGTTTAAATAAATCACTTATCGTTCAATATTTTTACTCAAAATAATTTGAATTCATTAATTATGCTGATAATTCAATATTACGTTTTATTTATTTGTAAATGCAAGTTTCAAACTAAGAGACCTCTTGCGTGAGAGAGTTTATTCTTTAATTTATCGTAGTCTCGGCCAACTTTCTTATAACAGCATTGTAATTATCGCAGTTTTATAATAGTTCTACTAAAGCCACTTGACTTTTCAGTGATCAGCATATCTCAGTTGCAATTCATCTAGTTTATCACTGTTGCATCAGAGTGTACACATCAAAGTAGAACGCGCTATCCTTTAATAAACAATCCACTTGCCAACTCTGGGATTATTATCATCACCCTCCACTGTGAATGGCTTCACTTCAGCGTATCCTTCAGTCATGGTGTAGTCAATTCTCTTCCCCTTGTCTGTATAGGTTTAGTTCTTCCCAGATTCCCATGCGTTCGTGATTTTGTCGAATGCTTTGCCTAATTGAGTCTTGAGCATTTAAGCTTTAGTGTGAGGTTTCAATTGCTTTTCTTTTTAATTATGAGTGAAAGTGATTTCATTTTAATTCTTTGTATTTTTTAAGTATTAAATTTAATTTAGAACATAATAAAACATGACAGTTAAAACCTCAATGAAATTTTCTAATTTTTCAATATAATTCAATTTACCTATTTTTTATTTATTTTATTAATATTATTAATTCAGAATTTAATGAATTTTATGATGTTTTTGTAAAAAGTTAATGTGGTTTGTGTAATTATAGACTGCTTGTAAAGTCATTAATGAGCTTATTAACAAGTTTTGACATGTTACTTTGACGTTATAATGATTTTTAGAACATTTAAAATATAAAGAAAAAAAATCTTTAGCGGCCCACTGCAGGGGGCCATTACCCAGAGTTTTAATAGGGTTTATGGGTTTAATGTTTAAATATTAGTAATTATAATTTATAATATATAAACTTTAATTTAATAATTATTCTAAAAATATTAATGCTAATATTTATTTTACTAATGAAAAAATGGAAATCTCTCTATTTCTGTTTATTCTTCCTCTTCCTCTTCATCGTCATCATCTTCATCCTGATTGATATCAAAGTCTTCTAAGTTCCCTCTCTCTGTTAACTATTGAAGCACCAGTCTATCTGCATATGTGGTCTAATTAGGTAGGATCACTAAAAAAATTAAAGAAATGTTTTTTGTAATTTACATTTAGTATGAGCATCTTAACCTGCATCTGATCATTAAGAATACTTATTACTATATTAAATTTTCAAATTAATTAATATCTTTCTGAATAATAAGCTATGAATGTAAAATAGGGTTTTTAGAGGTCATTTATTTCTAATATTCACTCAAAAAATACTTTTGCGTCATGAGGCAACTTCTTAAATTTTATTTATCCCTTCCAATTTACAATTTAATTGATTGTATACTCCGCTCTATGATTTGGCTTAATGAATATTTGTTCACCCCTAGCCCTCCCCCACCTCCATAATAATATTTTTTTTCTATATAATTCTTTTGCCCTGCGAACAGCTAATATATAAAATGATTAATTTTTTATAAGTTTCACTACATCCATCAACCTTTTTGTTTAAATGCTCCGATAGGAAAATATTTAATGAAAACAATCAAAAATTTTTTAATAATAATAAATAAATTTTTAATATTTAAATTCTATGTAGCATTTATATTATTGTACTTCTTATAAGTTAACCATAACATTCTAAGTAAATATATCTTACAGTAAAATAAGAATACTAAGGTTAACTTATAAGAAGTACAATAATATAAATGCTACATAGAATTTACATATTAAATATTTATTTATTATTATTAAAAAATTTTTTGATTGTTTTCATTAAATATTTTCCTATCGGAGCATTTAAACAAAAAGGTTGATGGATGTAGTGAAACTTATAAAAAATTAATCATTTTTAAACCTCATAGATCAATTAAGACACGAAAATTGGAGTTAAGAACAATTAAATTAAGACTTAAATATTATTGGCGTTCAATTTTAATCTTTAGGCTAATTATTAAAACTATTGGCTCGATTAATTTTCCTTTATAAAATAAACCAATCAGGGTGTGTTAATTTGATTTTAGCCTAATTCTAATTAATTTCAGCCAATAATTATATATTTTTTATTTAATTGTTTATAACCCCAATCTTCGTGCCTTAATTGATATATGTGGTTTTATATGATTGCTGCTCTCAGGGCAAAATATTTTATAGAAAAAAAAATATTTTTATGGATGTGGGGAGGAGGGGGGCTAGGGATAAACAATTATCTACTGAGCCAAATCTTTTATCTTAATCGAGTCTAGATATTGTTGTATTCTCTGCTTTGAATCTTTCTCTCTCTTAGAGCTAAAATAATAATTTCTTGGCATATCGCATTCAGTAATAATTGCTACTAGTGCTCATACATCCCACTTAATATAGCCATCTCTCCAGTCCTTCCTTCTGGAAAGTATCCAAGAGTACCATAAACGGCATAACTTTCTCAGTAGATACTTGCTCTGACCGAGACCCAACCATGCCTAACTCCCTATAAAAAATATATGATTCTCCTCCCCTCCCCTTATTTTAATATTTTCAAATTATTTTAAAACATTTTTACTTTTAAAAAAATTCTAAATGCATCATTTCTTAATTAATTTTAATAATTACAATTGATTTATACAATATTGAAAAAATACATTCGAATCGGGGAAAAATGAAAATACAAAAGTAATTAAATATGTATTTACTGCTGATTTACAATGTGCATTGTCTTATTTTCAAAAAATTGTCAAATTGCTAGTTTTTATAACTAAGTCGTCACTTTCACATGCATTTGTGGTCTAAATGGATATGAATCATCATAATTCTCTTTAAATGACCTATGTAGAGGTTTGTCATCAATACGTCTGCCTTTCTGAAGAAAAAATGTTGGTGAAATCTAGGTCAAAACGCACATTTATAACTGAAGTGACCAATAAAGTAATCAAAGTGGAGATTCGATTTAAAAGTGACCATTTTAAGGTGATTATTTTCAAAATCGATCAAATTGGCTGTTGTTAGCTGAATTTAGTTTGATTGATTACTTTCCAAAAAATCCAAAAAATCTAGAGTGACCAAAGCCAGTTTAAATAGTAGAGATCAAAGTCACAAAAATTGTTAGAATATAATCATATTTTCTTTAAACTGGAGTCATCGTGATGATTGGATGCAAGTTTAGCACAGTGGCGCAATTATTAATATTTTTAGTGGATTGAGTCTAAAATGACAAAAATTTATAGGAGCTCTCTCTAAAAAATGTTATGACACTGCTGGCCAAGAAATCCCCCTTTTATGACTAAAGCTTTCAAATCTGCTTTATATACTTAAATTTGTAACTAAAACCCTTAGTCAGTGCTACTATCTTGAATTCATCGATTGTAGTCATAGATCTTAAGGTCTGCTTGCTGCACGATAAAATTTTTGTATTAGTTTCAATGTAAAGATTGTACTGACTTTAATGAGCATTAGCTCAATTCCTGTAAATGATGAGTGTGGTCTTTATGCTTCAGTTAGGCGGAATTTTAGTGCTGAACAGACGAAAATTAAATTTAGCAATAGTCACAGCAAGCATTTTATGAGCAGTATTCAATCGATTACTATCGCAGTCAGGTCAAGTATGACTTTGTGTGGACTACTCTAAATTTTAAACCAAAACAGTATAAGCAGCAAGACCTCCCGCTAATTGAAAACTTTCAAGTGATTCCTCAACTTTTAAAGTATTCACTTTGAAAAAGGTTTGTGTCAAATTTATCAAAGCTTTGAGTGGACACATTGGATTTTCGTCATTTTACATGAAAAATTCAGAAGCCAGTATTGGTTTCCATGTTTGACTTAAAATGAGGTAATAAACTATAAATATATATTAGTGATGAAATGTTAGAGTGATTTATATTTAAGTTATCTGTTTTAATGCATAAATCACATTTTAATTGATAGAGATTTAAATTAAAAGTACAGTATTAGTAGCAGCAGTAATAACAGCAGCAGTAGTAGTTGCTATAGAATTAACAATGCAAAAATAAAAAGCGCTTATAGAAATTTCATTGTAAGGTGGAATTCTTGTTTTTGAGTAGAATCTCATACAAAGCCATACCTCAGAGTATGAATCCATTTCTTGATGCTAAATCTAAACCCCAAAACCCCTTAGTGAGGTTTATAATTGCTTTGATTTGAAGGGTATGGTTGGGGTCTTATTACGGTTAGTAGACAAAATGCAGGTTTTATGTGAATTTAATGAATGTTTAATGAGTATTAGTGTTATTTATTCAAACAAATTTTATCTATTTATCTTTATTGTATCTTTTGAATTATGCTTTCTCTGATGGGACAAGGATATTATATAATGTATATCGAGGATAGTTCTTCTTACTTTATATGCTTCTAAGCTAAGCTGATTGATTGTTTTTCATGCTTAGTACCAAAGTAAGACATGCTTTCCATGTCTCTTTCTAATATGATAGCAGCAACTGACCATAAATCCCACTAATATGAATCATTTGTCCATTTCTTTCTGATTGGGAAGTAGCCTGGTATCTCAAGAACCTTTGCTAATGTTACAATCTCATATCTTAAATCTCTATTGAAATCGATTACTACAACATCTAAGGGTCAGAGGTTGAGAATCACATTTTCAGGTTTCAAATCTCTATGAACATATCCAAGTTCATGCAACTCCTAGCATCCTTAATCATATCTGAAAGTATATCATTCAAGTCATCCGGATATCTGTGTTGATATAGATATTCTCTTAGATTCATTTCATATTTCTTAAGTCTTAGTGCGATGAATCTAAAGCCTAAAATAACACCGTCTAGCTTATTCAAGATCTTGCAATCTTTTTTAAGCTTCTCTAAGAACGATATATTAGTTAGCAAACTCATTCTAATACTGCTCATTCTTAATGAGATAGTTGAAAAGATATACTTTGTATGCATACTCGTCGACTTCTATAAATTTTGCCTAGCTAGGCACGTTTATATTCAAATAATTATCTATAAAACTGCTAAGATCAACAGTATTTAATGCAGGAATATACATAGCTCTCTCTTAGAACCATGCTAAAAATGTATTACCTGCAGGTTGATTCATTGACTCTTATCGTTTCTGCTTCTTGAGCCTTTCCTGCTATTCTCTCTGAGACTCAAGAGTATTAGACTTTCTCTTGGCAAGTATAAGATTGAAAGTCTTTTAATATTACATTAAAAGCTCGCTTAAATGATGCTTTTGCATGTGTCTTTTAACCTTAGCTGAGTAAGTGTGAGACTTCATGCAAGTCGTGCATAAATACCTACCATACACCTTATTATGCTTTATATTTTTAATTTTGGTACCAACTTAGATAATATTCATGTTGGTAATGGTACCAATTAAATTTTGAATTATTTTGGAGGTTTTCCATTAAAACCTCATTAGTTTTGAACTAGGTACTAATTAAGTTTTGGTCCTATTAAATTGGTACAATCAAATTTATACGAATTTAGTACTAATTTAATGGAACTAAATTAATAAAAATAGAGCTCCATCTCTGATGTTTCTTACAGCTTTCTCCACGTATCCATACCAGGTTGACCTCCTATAAGTTGACCATATTTAATATTAATAAAATATAAAAGATAGGGAAATTTAATAATTAAAATACTAAAAAACTGGCAAAAAATATATATTTAAACATTAAATATTATTGTATAAACAAAAATATGAAATAAATAAGAGCATACTTAAAAATAGGAATGAATAATTACAAGAACTTTTTCCATTTGAGCATTATTATTAATTTATTTTATTGATTTCCTAAATTATTTGTTATTAAACGACTTAGTATGAATAAGTTTGATAGTTTATTTAACTTGCTCAAGTATAGCTAAGTTTCATTAACTTTGCATTGAGTTGTTCAAATATCGCAGTTTTAATGACCTATATTCTAAATTAGCCTCATTTTATTTTATATAACTTAACTTAAATTAAAAATTATGAATATAAATTATGTTATTTTATTAGTTTAAACAATTATTAATTTTGAATTATTTATGATTAATTCTAAATTTTTAATAGTAAGATCCAGAACTCTATATTTTAAAATTTGAAATTCAATAAGAAAAGAAGGAACAAGGATGGAATCTATAAGTACTGCAATGAAGAGGGTTGAAGCTTAAGAAATTATCTCAAAATTTAGAAGCAAGGAAGATCTCTATCGATACCTCACTCAGCATGGTAAACATGTGACATATACTCAATCTTATACTATAGGATGTTTATTCCTTCCTACGATGGAAGGTACTAAAATTTCATTCTTAAAAGCTATACTCTGTGATAAAAAAAAAGCCTTCAAAAACAATGAAATTAAGTTGATAGAAATACCTGGGGGGTCTAAGTCGGTGCAAAATTATTTTTTCAAAATCCTAAGTCGGCGCAAAATTTTTTTCACAAAAAACGTCAAAATCCTAAGTCGGTGCAAGATCAATTTTTGACACTATTGACATATCTGATCATCCCACCCCCCATACAAAGTATCATTATTTATTAAAATTTACTTCTCATCTTCTGGATCGGACTCCTTCAAGACATCTCGATCATTTGACACTAATATTTATCTTAAAAAAACACATATTACTATTACAAAATAATTTTATCAATAAACAGATATTTGAAATTATTGATAAAATAGAAAAAGATAGGAATTTTGATAAATTAATTAACAATTAAATATTTAAAATTTGGTCATAAGTCCCCAGCTGTTTGGATACAGTGAACACATGCATTGAAAGTAGCGAAAGTTAGCAGCAAATGTAGCAATAGAACCAGTAATTGAGCTTCTAATCGATTTCTTTGGTGTTGAACACTATTCTATCGCTTATATTGCATTAGTTGGCAACTTCTCTTAGCTATTGGTGCCAATACTAGCAGCTGCTGGAGATATACTGCGATGAGAGTGCTTTATGATGGTGGGAGTGAGAGCTGAGAATGTTAAATGAACAATTCAATGCTAATGGGTGCAAAACGTAGTGATTCAGGCTCGTTATGGCTAGGATTGCTATGGATGGAACGAAACGACGTTGATTGGCTATAGCTACGAAGTTGGTTTCTCGAATGCGCGCAAGCGAGGGAGGTTGTGATGGTTTGGAAGGTTTGATTGATTTAGATTTAAACTTAAAAGTGTAATATGTAATAGTTCGTTATAATCGCTAATCTAATCAATATCACGCTAGTCTTCGCGATTCTTGCCCAATCTGGCCACTATTGGTAGGTTGTCGATTGTTGCCAACATTTGCTTCAAACGAAGCCGTGTTTGATGGTGCTGCACCACTGCTTCACGCTGAAGGCCCAGAGCTTGTTCACGTCAGTCTTGGTCATGGCTTTCAGTATCTCGGAGAGCCGCTTTACGAGGTGGATCCTACATTGGGTTAAGCTTACTATACTTACTTGTTGTCAGCTTGCTCCTATCGAAGGTGCCTCTTGATGTAGGAGAACAACTGCTCGATCGGGTTGAGCCAGGGTGAGTACTCGGCGTTGAATAGCACTGTCACCTTGAACTTTCTGGCTGTAGCCAGCACCTCCGAATACTTGTGAATGACTGCGTTGTCCATGAGCAGCACGATCCTCTTCGGTGCGAGGTCCTTGTCAGTGCGCAGCTGGCGCAGGGTGTGATAGAGGAAGTTCTCGAACAGCATGGCGTCGAACGCGCCCTCGATGACCTGACTCGAGATCAACGTGTCCTTGGTGATGGCCGCCACGAAACTCATGGAGAACTGCTGCCGCTTGGTCGCCTCCTTCGCGATTGAGAGATTCCTTGCCAAGACCCCATATTTGCCTAGGCGTTGGTTGGCTTGTTCGCGCACCGTTGCGATGGGAGTGTATTACTATAGCGATTCGATGCAACAACTGCCAATGTTCGCTATAGCTGCTTGCTTGTCGTGCTTACCTGCTTAACTTGATTCTAAACCTTCTATAAGATAGCTTAAATTGGTAGAATTTGCTTACTTTATTAATGATACTCTCTGATTTAGCTGCTGCTCCCACCCCTACTCGATAGCTGTAGACGTTTAGGAGTGATTGGAATCCTGCTTCTACTCCTGCAACGCCTGAAACCTCGCTGCCCTTACGTTAGGTGGATTGCAACTTGAGGCTGGCCAGGTTCTGAAGCAATGGCGCGAGCGCCGACGACGATTTGAGAGGGGTTTCTGGCTAGCTGCGAGCCTTCTTGGAGGAGCTGCAAATTCTGATGGCGTCGAAGCGCTTCTGCAGCGATGCGTGCTGAGCATTGCCCTCCGGGGCTTCCAGGATGGGTGACAGCTGAGTGTGTCTCTGATTACGACGACTTTTCACAGGAGTGGCAGAAATGCTCTCCCCTCTCGGACCCAGGATACGCTGTTCCTAAGTGTAAGATTTCCAGCCTAACTTTGCAAAGATCGATTTCGAGTTTGGACTCTGGAGAGCGGGTGGAAAACTTCCAGGTGCTGTTCCTGTTCTGGAGCTTAGGCTGGTCTAGTCTTGCTTAATAGCGATTGCACTGTTATCATTGCAACCAACATCTCGCGAGCCATGTTTGGCGCTGTATTCAACAAGTCAAGCAAAAATAGCGAAGCTTACCTGGGGGTCCCCGGAATTGCTTGGGGTCGTGAATCTTGGCTTTTTAGGTCATTTTCTTCTTAAATCTGAACTTGATTTTGAAAAGGTGCCATACTTACTTCTCCATTTTGAGCCTACTTTCGGTCCTCGATGTTTTCATCTATGCATGTTTCTCTGTTAGGGTAGCCAGCCAGCATCTCGCCATAGTCGATCACGTTGTTTGTGACTAGGATCTCAGTTTTGCCAACTGCAGGGGTTAGGGAGGAGTCGTTATGACGAGATTTATCGTGAAGAGCAGCAGCATTGAAGCTCCATTGCTTGGTTGGCAGGTAGTCGCTCCTGAAGTTCGACTCGTCCACTGATATGATCACTGCATCCTCCAAGAATAGCTGCGCGACAGTCTTGACACCCATAGCCGCTTCTCATTGAATGATGGGTCCCTTTACTTGACGTTCGAGTTCTGGGCCTTGCCGAATCGAAGGTGAAAACTTTCCTTCAAAACCTTCAAGAGCGTGGCCACGCTTGGCACTGTTAGATCCTGGAATTCCTATACTTAACATTGCATCTCGAGCAGTTTATGATGCAAGCGCCAGCCAGTGACCTTGTAGATGCCTGTTTGTTCAAGGATAACAGCGATCGCCTTCAGCAACAGCGGTGCTCCGCGTATTCTTCCTCCCATTCCTCTGCTTTGGCTTGGGATTGAGCACCCGGTGCTCCTCATACTTGAACTTCTCGATTGCTTTGTACACGAATCGCCTATCCACGCCCATCTCGAGCGCTATGTCCTTGGGCTTCATGCCCTCCACCTTGCAGTGCTATACAACAGCAATCTTCTTCAGCGCCAGCTTCGCATCCCTGCGTTTCAAGTAAGGATTCTTGGAGCTTCCATCCCTAAGTTTATGGTTTGAGTGTTCAACTTAAGCGAAATCGTTATGCACGCCCTGCACCTTCATGAAGTCTTGCAGGCCCTACCAAAGCTCGTCGCTCTGCTTTATCTGCAGGTTCTTGGACACTACATTAGGGGTCTTCATGGAAGCATAATGTTACGGCTTCCTCAGTATTCGAAGGAACTGATCCAGGCCATGACAAAGCTGGTCATCTGTCGCCAGACTTTCAACATCGACTAGCGATGACACTGCTCACTCAACGTTCTCCAAAGGAAGCCTGATGATTTGCCCACCCAGTATGCCCATCGTCGACGGTGGCACCTGCCCATTGTTGAGGAGAGTGCCCTGAGGTGTAAGAGAGCTTCACTGGTTTGGGATTGGAGAGGAAGTTAGTGCCCAGCACGACGGATGTCCATTTAACTACAGTCTTCGACTATGGCTTCAACGCACTCTGCTAGATCTCTTCGAACTCTTGCTGGCAGAGAAACCCAAAGTTAAGTATCGATTTGTGAGAGAAGGAATCGTATGATTGCTCACTACCAGAGGATGGTTCATTGACGATAGGCAGCAGTTGCATAGTCTTGGAGCTGTTCCCTTCACGAGGTTTGATGTCTTCCAGTCTTTTAAAGTTTAATAGTTAATAGTAATAGCTCAAATCACACTTAAACTCAAACCAGTAGAAATCATTCCGAGATTTCACATGAGTATAAAAGCTCGATCAATCAGAAATTTTATAATTAATAAATTTATATGCAGAAGCTTGACCAGCTCTTACTTCCAAAAGGGAAGATCGAGATCTTCAAAGTCGACTACAACCTCCTCAAATTCATCAAGTCTTCCGGAACGCCTCAGATTCCTACCCTCATGCTCCACCACCATACCCCTCGACATCACATTCAAGAACTGCGTTCAAGACGTCACCCTACAATGCTCGATTCTTGAGTTCCTCGCTGCGGCCATTCCTTTCAACGTGACTATGCTGATCAAGAAGTTGGTCTCTTGCAAGAAAGTCAACCAGAACTTCGTCGAACAGATATACGCTCCTCTCGTTTCGTTCGTGCACCAAGTAATGGGCTAAGTCAACTATGATGTCACCCTTCAAACCTTCACTCTCCAAGATGGCAGGAGATTCTGTTAACAAATGATGATGTGGCTTCAGCTCGGCAATCACGACATCTAAGTCCAGTCTGTTGCCAAGAGAAACAACCTCGACTACTCCATCACCAGCGCCTCCTTCTAAGAAGCCTTCCCCCGCCCCCAATACTACAACAGCAACGAGGTCGACAACCAGAAGAACAACCCCAAACTCATTCAAAACCTCGATATTTCTGGGATCGAGTTGATTGAAAATCCAGACATGTGGCGAGTGGTCGAATCCGTTTACTATCCTTTGAATCACTAACAGCTTCTCAAGGAAGTAAAATCACATGGTACTACTGCGAAGTACTAGAATGAAGAGAGGAAGAAGAGGAGGAATTAATCCTAACCTTTTAAGTAACAACCTGGAGCTATGTGGAATCTAAACCCTGGACCACACCAAGCAGCAGAAATCCTTTGAGAGACTTTCCAAACCCCGTGATCAATGTCGACGAGGATGAAAACGAAGAACAGATGCGTGAACCCAGGTTCAACAGGAACCCTAACCAACCAAGCCCTCGTCCACCAGTCAAGAAGACCTCCTTCTCATCCGACTCGAGGTCCAGGTAAGACCACTAAAGAGGATCAAGAAACCAAGAAGCTGAAAGAATGATGCAGCAACACCTACAGCCAGAGAACCAGTTGAGAATGAGCAGCATGAAACTGAACAGCAACCTGAACTTTTCAGAGCACTCGAACGAAGGAATGCTCTCATAAAGGAAGCCCCGCTTTGATTCTTCACAGCAATCATCGATCCCTGCATTCAGTCAAAGCAGTCAGATACAGGTCACTCGATATGAACGCCCTGACTGTGACGCCACCTCCAGCATGATGAAAGAAAGTCAGTCCTATCCCTGTATTCCTTCCTACTCAGAGTACAACAAGTGGCAAGCTCTTGACAGAAAACTGTATGATGATTACGAGGGTCTCTTGTTAAGAGCCCTGACTGGCCCGGCTGAACGAAGGGAGGAGAGCATTGCAGAAATACGCGAAGCTATGACGTTATTCAAAGAACTTTATGGAGGCAATGAACCAGCGAAGGACTACGCTCTCTTGACATACTACCCTACAACTTCCGATGGATTAGTAATCTAAAACAACCTGGAATTCCACTTTGCAGAGAGGAGTGTTGTCTTGCAGCAGCACCAGTTGATTCGCGACAACGCGTACTACGTGAATCCAGATGGAGTCTACTTACTGGTTGATGGCATCAAAAACAAGCTACTCAAGAAAAGAATGGCCAAGAGCGACCCATCTGAAGTATTGAAGATGAAAGAACTTGAAAGATAGAAGAGGCAGAAGCTATCAGAGAACAACCAATACGAAGATCGTAATGAGCAAAACTAAGAGGCCCTCAACGAAGAGATGAAAAATGAGGATGACCCTGCAGATCCAAACAGAGTCCTTCTAAGTTCTTAAGAGAAATAAGCCTAGAAGAGTGCTAACGAGGTTGAGAAGAAAGAAAAGGTGGGATCTAAGTAAAAGGACAACCTGGACAAGTTCTACAAGCATCGCCTATTTACCCGCCTCTGGTATGTAAAGGAGAGGTTCGAAGACTTCATTCCTTCTGAGACTTTGCAACTTCCATTCATGTTTCAGAATGCCATCGACTGCTATCTGTTCATATAAAACGAAAACTGACTAACACTACACTTACACTGGCTCACCCTTCATCTAGAATCCTATTCACCGACTTATGCTCTCACCTCACCGACTAATTCGCAGTGCATCCCTTAACAGAGTCCGACACTTCCAGTACAGAGAATAATTTGGCTCCTTCAATCCCACAGTAAGCCTGAGCTCAGAAATGCAAAAGGCAATTCATTATACACCCTACCTTGATCAAGTCATGCCCTCGCCAACGTCCTCTGCGACGGACTCGTCTACCTTGAAAGAAGATCGTTCTGTATGCTGCTTTGCTCTCTTTTCAAAGCCGAACCTCAGGTCTTGGTGAACGATATGTTCTTAAACCCTGCAAAGTTCCCACTGCAACAAGCTCTCGACTGGCTGGTCTTTGACGAATCATTCAGAGGCTACGACTGCAAACTGATTGGCTCAATCAGTTATAAACACGCCTACTTCTATGAGCTGGGCAGCTTCGCATAACAATACTTGAAGGACCAGTAACAGTTTTCAGCCATTCTCAAAAACAGAGGCTCTATCATTGTGGAGCTGGCGTTCTTCTAAACCAGTGTTGTTGCACCTTCGTCAATATTCGGAGTGGTTCGCGAGAATTCGAAGAAAGAGCTCGTAATCACCAGCACTAACACCTACTGGAAGGAGGACAAAACCATTCCAAAATCTTTTGAGTCTAAGAGTGCCGACTTCAAAGAATTGTACCAGATATTCATCAGAGATTTCACGAAGGATCCAGCCTTCTCAACACCCATGAAACGCGTGTATGAAGTAAGATTTTATTCTTGCAATATGAGAGAGAACATCCCCAAGAACATGCTGCTTTAGTATGACGACTTCCAGTACAGAGCTCGCTAATTCTTTGTGAGATTCTACTCAATGTAAGACTTTTACCTTCGACTAATTCTTTATTAGGTACTCGTTCCCCAGTTTCCACCACGCAGTGTACGACCTTCACAGAGGAATCAGCTATCTCTAGTGTCAAGTGTAAAGACTCACATATGAGAACGCGTCATTCCAGGACATGCCTCCTGACACTCCACAGGGTGCTTTGGAACACTACAAGATCCCCAAGGCAAGCTACTCGCAAGTCTCAAATATCGAGCACTTCTACAATGAGTTCTGCAAGTCAAGCGAAGAGGAAGTGTTAAAGCACATTCGTAAGTTTTTCATACTTTCTTATATATTTTTATAGAAGACGCACTTTACCACGATGCCGAGACGTCTCTCTTCTCAACTACTCGTCGACCAATGCTGCTTCTGAACAGCTTGCATTAGATTAATGTGTTAGTAATATTACTAACATCCCCACCTACTGATTCGGCCATTAACTAACTAAAACAAAGTTCTTGGTAGAGCGCTAAAATGCTGGCAT
>ARYC01005242.1:0-18894 GCA_000711775.1 Oxytricha trifallax | reverse complement strand
TAATCAAGCAACCCAAGCTGTACTCGATGCAGTTGAGGCCTTACCCTCATTCACCTATACTCCGATCGCAATCGCGAAGCAGCAAGCCATCCAGCGGTTCGGGTCTTACGGGCTCTTGGCTCGAAATCTCTCAATCACCAAGGAATCCACTAAGAGATAGCAATTTTCGATGAGCTTTGTGGCAGCCATCACCAAGGACCAGCTGATCTCTAGTCAAATCATTGATGGGGCCTTCGATGCCGTGCTGTTCGAGAACTTCCTCTATCACACCCTGCGCCAGCTGCGCACAGACAAGGATCTCGCCCATTAAAAGATCGTGCTGCTTATGGACAACGCAGTCATTCACAAGTATTCAGAGGTGCTGGAGACTGCTAGGAAGTTCAAGGTCACTGTCCTTTTCAATGCAGAGTACTCACCCTGGCTTAACCCCATCGAGTAGTTGTTCTCCTTCATCAAGAGGCACCTCCGCTAGGAGCAAGCAGACAGCAAGTAAGTATTTTGGGCCTAACTTTTCATAGGATCCACCTGGTGAAGCGGCTTTCGCAGATTCTGAAGTCAATGACCAAGACAGATGTCAACAAGCTTTGGGCTTTCAGTGTGAAGCAGTGGTGCAGCACCATCAAGCATGGATTTGTGTGAAGTTGAGCTGAATGATGATGAGTTGAGGAGCTGGAGCAATAGAACTGACTAATACAACCATAGACAGCACTTGAATCGTCAAATTTATTGATTAAAAGCCCCCTTATTACATATCACACTTTTAAGTTTTAATTTTAACTAATCAAACCAAAAATCCAAAAACCTCTCTCATTTTCGCTCATTAAAATGGTCATTTTGTCTCCTCCTCCAGTAAAGCTGCCGAATTTGGTGCTCAAACAGTCGAGCAGGACTTGAAAGTTGCTGAGCTGGGGGTTTTAAAACATGGAGAATACGATAAGGTCCTGAATTTCACCCAACACTCATCAAGCAACGAGATATTGACCATTTATGATGATTCCACTCTCAATCACGAGAATTTGGTCAAAGATTTCAATGATTGCCAATCATTTTAAAAAGTTGGACAGTGAAAATTACTATTGGGAATTAAACTAGTAAATCAGTTGAAAAATTTGATAATCCTGCTTAAAAATCAGCTTAAATGGATGAAGTTTGATCAAATAAGCAACGTTCAGCTATAAGTGTTCAAAATACAAACGAAAAGTAAATTTGGTTAAAATTAAAATAATATAATTAAGTTTTGATTAATTTATACAATTTCCTATTTTAATCTATTTTAGCAATATTACAATCATATTTAATTAAATTTCTATTATTATGAGTATATTTAAAAATTTCAAGTTTTTCTGTTTATTTTTTTTATATTGGGCTAGCTTATATCTATTTTCATTAATTGCTTAGAATTTGAAACTGAATATTACTATAGAATTAAAAAGAGATAAATTATAATTTAAAATTCTAACTTATAAATTAGTTTACTACTGTTTCATAAATAAATTCACGATCTCTAATTAAGCATTTTAGAAGAATTTAACCATGATTATTTTAATAAATATATATGAAAATAATTAACAAGGATTTTTATTTCATAATAAAACATCACATAATTTACTACTCTTATATACTACTAACGAAAGAATTAAACTTATCAATTATAAAACTTAACTTATAATATTTATAATTAAGTATTTTAAGATTATTAAATTGCATTGTACTTTTTTAGCAGAAAATGAAAATATTAATTATAAAATTACTAGAAATATCATAAAAAACCATATCTTGGAAGGAATCTTCAATCTTTTAACTATTTTTATAAGATTGTAGTACAATTTAAATTCCAATTAAAATATATCGCATAATGATTATTGACTATTTCAATAGTTTATTACTGTCTTTCAATATTAAGTCTTTCTCATTATTACTCAAATTCAATCTCCTGATCTGCTTTATTAAATATATATTATTATTTTCCTTTAGTACCTTATTCTGTTAATTTAATTAGCCTGTATTCGTATTTATCATATTTTATAAAACCTATTGAATAAAATTTTAGTGAATCGTGGAAAAGAAAAATAAATGAATAATTAATCAAGAGCTAGTTTATTATGATGAAATTGCTAAATTTAAAATTGTGAATTTGGTACTCTTTAAGAGAGTCGAGAAGCATTCGAGTTTTGTCATTATTTTAATTTGGAATTTGGCCCTGTTCACATTTTCACAAGGCTCTTCCTCTTCTTCACTCATGCTCTCATCTTCTTTTTGTCCTTTACTTTCCTAATTTTGCTGGTGGCCTGCCATCTCTTGTGAGTTTCCATTGCCACTATCATTATGAGAATATTGCAAACTGCTGTTTGAGTACTCGTCATCACTTGAACTGGTCCCTTTCATCGATGTCCCGACCTGAGCTCGCACTAGAGTAGATGTTCCAGTAGGGATGGTTGTGGGGCCCTGGCATCTTCTCACTGATAAAAGTCTCGACTCTGGTTCTATCATTTGCATGCACTAGCTTCGAGTGCTCCATCCACGCAGCCTTTTCTAGGAGGTAATTTTATTTCACAATCCTTAAAGTGAATGGCGTTCCTGATAACCTTGACTTCGAAAATGCATCGCACTCTGTAATTCTCTCACTTGCCTAGTGAAGCTTGCTTCTATCACCTTTGCTATGATCTTAACTTGACTCTTCACTAATTAGACAGTTTAAAATTATCTAATTAAATTATAATTTTAATTGGGCGTAATTTATTTTAAAAATTGGGACTTGGGCTTTAATTGGGTTATTGAAAATTTTAATATTTAAAGTTTGCCTAACTTACCAAATCACTGTTGCAGATGAGTTTGGGGGTAAACATGACATTGAGGCTCTGCAAGGACAGTCACATGAGAGCCCTTGGAGAGACGCATCTTCTTCTAATCTGCGAGACAGACAAGTGTTCCCAGGCCAAGATAAACGTCAAATACAAATGGTGATAAATTGGCAATTGATAGGAGTATAAGTGATTCAAGGTGCCTTAAGGTATCGACAAAAAAGCATTCAAACGCGGCGGTAAGCCATCACAAGTCCAAGTGTGAGAGCTGCACAGCAAAGCCCTATGCATTGCACCTCAGCTGCTTCCTATAGCTAGTTAAGGGAGGAATGCTTACTTCGTGGAGACTGGAAGGAGCATGGATTTGAAGTCGCGGAATTTGATGAACCTGAATGCCTTTTCCAAAGGAGCAATGTCGTACTGGTAGGGTCCCATGAACAAGATGGGGACGTTTAGCTTTTACAGGACGCTATTAGTGTAGCTGCTGCGGTTGTAGGACGCGTTGTCCATCAACATGAGGGAATGTGCGCCAGTTTGTTGACAATTGGGTGCCAGTTTAATGATAAATATGGCTATCCTCGCTCAAGTTTATTGATTTATACCGATTTCGTCTGCATGAGGAGAGATCTCTCATGACTGATTCTTTTGGAACTAAAAGCTTTTCTATAAATCTTCAGGTTGACAAGACTTGTAATTTTGATGTAAAGATAAACCTGTAATAATAATCTTGATTATAATATTCTTGATATTCTTCAAGAGTGTCATAAAATCCCACTTATTGTTCCTTACTGAATTTAATAGAGTATATATGTAGTTTGGGGTTAGTGCAGGAATATTTCACTTTCCCACTTGAAGTTTGTGTGAATAAAGAGTCTTGAGGCAATTATTTAAGTTAAGTCATTGTAGTCAACATTGGAGAATCATAAGGTAAGAATGGGAAATTTACAAAAAGATTGGGTCACTTGTCAATGGAGAAGCAGTATTAGAGAGATAACCATTTTTATAGAAAGTAGTAAAATTATCCAAATTAGCTGAGAGATCATCATTGGCTAATACATCGTTCTGGTAAAGGTCATCAAGATTAGTGTAAATGTAAAAATCAGTGATGTATGGAATTGCTGAAAGAACATCAAAATTACTTGATGTTTAAGCGAAACTACCATCTACTAATCTTCCCATTAACCACACCAGTACTTTTGGAAAGCACCGTTCTTATTTGAGATGCTATATTCTATGTAATCAGTAGTCTAGTTTGGGGTCTTTAGAACAAGCGAGGTGAATATAATTGTACTTTTTGAAGTTACCATCTAATTTCAACCTTTTGATCGATAAAATCGAGAGCCGACCCCTTCAAGCTATCTTATTTTCTATGAATTGTTTTAAGGAGTGAATATCAAGTTGAATATTGTACTCAGTTCAAAAGGCAAATCTATATTCTTTTTAATTAATGGCAAGGAAATCTTCAATCTTTTAGAGCTATTCCTTAAGATTCTGAGCGACTTCATCATTAAAGCTAAGTCTCTTCATAAATTAGATAGTAAACAGAAAAGTTTGATTATTCAAAACGATGGCATGTCTTATATGACTTATTTAGGCTGAGTCCAAGGGAATTGTTGAGTAGCCTGACTCTGGGTAAGCTTATTCGGCGAAGTCCATCGGTACTTGGACTCATTAAGGATATTACTGTCTAGGAGTCATGGATTGGGACAAAGCCTTTTTTTATTGCAACTGCGATGGAGCTTTGACTTAGAGATCATTCTTGCAATTCAGATGCTTAATTCTTGCACCTAATTCAAATCTTGCTTTCTCGTCAAATGGACACAAGCTATGTCTGTAGAGTCTTTGGATAGTTTGCGTTGATGGCTGACTTAACTTGCTCACCGATGACATAGATTTCAGTGATGTCAGTTGTGTTTTGCAGTTTGTCCATTGAAGTAATTTTGTTTTTATTTTATAATTAATTATATATTATTAATTTCTAATTATTATTGATGCAAATCTCTTGTGACGACTTATATTTAAATGAGTCATTAATTTATCTTTAATTATTTTCAAAACCATTTAACGTTCTTACACAAAATTTTACTCTTGGGTTTTATTTTATCTCCACTAGAATGCCATTTCTTTGATCAAATCTTATTGATCTATCTCCAGGTTATTAAAAATTGTCTCTTATCCGATTCATAAAATATAGATTAGCATACATCTCATTTCTACACTTTGTGTTTCTTCCTTTTTCTTTATCAATAACTGCATTATATTAATTTTAATATATCCATTTTTGTTTATTTAACCATTTAAATAAATGCAGCGATTTTTTTTATCTCAAGCAAATAAATGATATGGTATTTCTCCAAAGGGTCTCAGATTCAAATCCTTTTATAAGTTGAATAGCGAATAATCCTCAGTTATTTGAGTCTGCCTAAACTTAGTATCGATCTTAACAATAAAATCTTAGTCTACTTCCATCTTCCTCTCATTTTACCATGCTATTTTATAATGAATTTTTATAGTTTTCGATAATTTCCATAAATAATAAGTTTCAAAGATATTAATTTATATAGAATCTAGTCCTATTTTTTAATTTTAAAAATTTTGTTATTAACAATATATAATAATAGTTCCTTAAGTTTTTGACTGGTTTTTCCAAAATTAATCATTAACTTAAAATGGTTTATACGACGTGATGCTAAATAAATAACTTAAAAATAATTTTAAATATTGCTTAAATTAAGAAATTAAAAGCCTTATATTTGCATTATTTTTTGGATCTACGTATTAGCATTAAATCAAGTCAGTATATCATTATATATTTATTAGTAAAAACATACTCATTATTTCTAATTCTTTTAATCTATCATTTAAATTTTTCTTCTATTTATTTAAAAATTATCAACATAATTATTAATTATATAACTATATTCATGATGATTATTATTAGAGGAAAAGTAAAATTTTGTATAGTAAAAAAAATAATACCTTGAATCTTCTAAGAACTCAAACTAATCTCCTATTAACCCATAGATCTTCATATTCAACAGACAATAGGGTTGATAGGCACTTACAAATTATGATTTCTCGGATATCGTTGGTCATCCTAAGGTACCTTTGAAATGACCACAAGTCAAAGTTAGATATTTTGACAATTTTTTACAAAATAAATGGACCATTGCCAAGAGTGTCCTTTGATGTCCAAAAAAATTGTTTTAGCATTGTCCGTTCTAAACTTACACCTAAACTTATAAGAAGTACAAATTATATCCAAACATTTAATTGAAACTTCTTAGGAAATGGGAATTAAATAGGCAAATTAATTATAATAACAATATTATTAATTAATGTTTTGACCTATCCGAGCCCTTCAAGGAACTTAAAAATGTTTTTAAGAATATGAATCTTGTCAGTTGAGGAATGAGGAGCACGATAAGAGAGGTTTTGGAGAGATTCGAAAAGTCATAGATAGAGATCTAAGGAAAAATAGATGAAAAATTGAGAAGATTGGGTAACTCCCCAACATTAGATCAAGTTTATGGAGGTCTTCCCGAGGGGTCCAAAACCAGGAAAGACAGAGGCACTTCAGGTGTTTTAGGAAATATAAATTTTAAACTGCATGTTGCAGAGGAAAGCTTCGAACCTTGACGAAATTTAAAAAAGTCCCAAATGGACTAAATTACCTCCTATAACTTTTAAAATGACTATATAACTGGTATTCCATTGTCAAACTCTTGTTCATGAGTCCAAATTTAGTGGATTTGCTAAATTCCAGTTAACCTTATGAATTTCCGTGATCCTCTCTTCCTCCCTTGAAAACCCTATAATTCGAAGTTTAGCATGCTTGTTCATCAAATCCTATAATGGAACTTCAAATGCTTATATCTTTGCACTATTTGAAGATTAATCAATTCTTACTCGATATTCGTGCTCAGCGAGGTCTGAATTTTAGAATAATTATATTGAGTTGATTTTGAAATGTCATAAATAAATTATTTTATTAGTGATCTGCTAAAGATATCCCATGATCAAAATAAGGAGATTTTAAATAAAAAAATTATTTAAAATTTTTTCCATGATATTATTTTATAGCAGAAAAATGTCAGATTTAGTTGATTTATTTCATTTCAAATCACCTCTTGAATTTTCTAACAATTAGCCACTGTAATCAAAATCATAAAATTAAATTTTTACCATTATTTCAAATCAAACCCAATAATTAGATGAAAAATTTCAAGGCTAATTATACTGCTTAATTAGAAAAAATTTGTAAATTCGGTCAAGTTGTAGAAATTTAAAGATTCAAATTTTTAGAAACCAAGATGTTTAATGTTTTATAATTTAATTAATAATTTAAATTTACAAAATGATTGGAATTAATTAATTGGTGGTTAAATTATTTTTCATTTAGAAATATTATTAAATTTGACCACTTAAAACTTCAGATTATTGAAAAAATTAATTATTAGCATCTTATAAATCTATCTTATTATTATTATCATTATTTTTATAATTTAAATATATTTATTTTATTAAGTTTTGCTGAGCTATCATGAAATAGTAGATTGAGATAGCCGCCATTTTAATTATATTTATAATCTATTATAATACTCTAATTTAATAATTATATAATAATCTTTTGAATTTGGAACTTCAAATTTTAATCATTCTACATTGACAAATATTTTTAAACTTATTTTAGTTTTATATAATGTTGTAAAAAGTTAATTGGATGTTACTATGTGTAATAAATGAACTACTTTATTTTACAAATAAAATTCTAAAATTTTAAATTTAGTAATTAAAATTAATAAATTTGATTTAAATCAATAAATAATTAAAGCCAAAAATAATCACTAATTAACTTGTCTATTATTTTAATAATTTATTTATATTTTGTGCATTTTTAAATGGAAGTTAATTTTTTTGCAGTAACAGTTGTTTAAAATGTTTATTTATTGTAGGGATACATTTGATTTGGGAAAATAAAATAAATTAATTTAATTAAAATAGAGGCAGTTAAATTTCTGGAAACCTTGAAAATAATGTACTTGTTTTAAAAAAAATTAAAAATTAACTGGATTTTACTATTACTCCTCTGTCACATTCCTGGATCGAGATAACTCGATTTTAATTTTGAGTAATTTGTTTAATTGATTTTGATGCAAATATTAAAGTCAAGTTATCTCACTTTGTAAATACGATAGAGGGGTAACGCCAATAGTAAAGTCCAGCTAATTTTGAATTCTCTATCGAACAAGTATTTTATTGTTTATGTTTCAAGAAGGTTAACTGCTAATGTTTTGATATTTTAATTAATTTAATTTCCAAATAAAATGTATTCCTACAATAACTAGTTGAGTAATTTTAAATATTATTAATTTAGCATAAAGTTTAAATTAAGATTATTGTAATGGAGTTTTATTCAAATTATTAATAAATTTGCTTATTTATAATGCTAAAATCTAATCTAAACTTTTTAATTAAGGAATAATGATACATTAGATAATATATTTATTTTATATAATAATAGTAATTATGGTGAGTTATTTCTTTCAGTATTTTCGTGATAGCTCGCAATATTTTTAATCAAATAATTTAATTAATAATAAAAATAAACACAATAACGATATTTATGATTTATCATTCATTGATCTGAGAATCAGATATTATATAAATAAAAATCTATAAATGCTTTAAACTCAATCTAAAGATACAATTTGTATTCTAACATTTTAATAAATTATTATAGCTTTTGTTAATGTATATTATTAATCTCAGTTTAAGAGATTTGAATATTTAAATTTCTTCAACTTGCCGAATTTACAATTTTTTAAAAATGATAAAGTATCCTTTTTTAAATTGTTGAGGACTTAAATGAATTAATTTATACTTTTTTAAATGAGAATAAAATTTTTTAGAATAGGGAATAACGAATAAAAGATATAAAAGTTGAGTTAAAAATGTTAAAAAAATAGTACAGAAGCACAAATTGAATTGAATTACTTACTAATAGGTCATACCATGAATTTCTGTTGTCATCTACCGATACTATTAAAACCCTTCAATTAAAGTTCGTAAAATTAAGATCTAATTCCATATTTAAAATTAAAATGCCTGTATCTTCGCGCATTTTGAAGATAACTTACTTCTGATTTGATATTCGTTCTCACTAGGTCTTTTTAATAACTAGAATCGATATTTTCATTTAACTTATTGCTCCTACGTTAATATTGAATTCAAAATCTTATTTAAAAAATCTCATTTGGTTGGAATACAAAGATAATTTTTTTCCACTGCCATATGCATGTGCTTCTAAATAAGCAAATAAAACATAATGAAAATATCCATGATTAATTTAATGATGTGAAAAGTAAGAAGCATTCTATAGTAAAATTAATAGCATATTGAATTTCTAACTACACTAACTTATATCCTTTTTCTCCATATATCTTCATACTTAACAGTTAATAGGGTTAAGAGTCACTTAAAAATTATGATATCTTAAAAATCGTTGGACATGCTAGAGTACCCTTTGATATGACCACTACTAAAGTGAAATATTCTGACTATTTATTATAAAAATCATGGACCATAGCCATGAGGGACCTATGATGTCCAAAAAGATTCTTTTTGGATTCTTCCTCCTCAATTTACAATGTAATCTTTAGCCATTTTTATATGCTTAGCGTTCCTCAACTTTTCCATTCAATTTCTTATTTTTATTGTACATATTTAGATTTAACCATTTCTTTTCAATATAATCATATGTTAAATTAAGATTTTTTGTTTATATTTATTTTATTGTATTGTATATAGTTTGCTCCCATTTTTTATAATTGGCATTATTAATGCTATCTTTTTTTCTTCTCTTTTTTCTTATGAATATAACACTTTAAATTGTCAGCTACTGTCTTCTTTGTACAGTATTACTCCAATTTAAAAAATTTTAATTAAAATAAATTTAATATTTATTAATATTTTTTGCATGTATCTTTATAAAATTGATTTTAATTACTTTTAATTCTTTCTTCGTGACTTCAATTAAATTGACGCTTTCTTCTTAATCTGGTTTAGCTAATTCGATTAAATTTGTTCATATTTTTAATTTTTAAACCAAGATAACTAAATATATTTTTTAATTAAAATTACTATCCATATAAAGGGGTTTTAAAAGTATTCGAGCTAATTATCGATTATGATATATATATATATATATTACTTAAAAATTGCATTTTTAAATAGAGTTAAATTATAAAATTTAATAGTTTGCAAAATTAACAATAAATGAATATATTAAAATTATTGTTGTACAAAAAACTTGTTGAGCATTTAAGCATTAACAGGTTTAATCAAAGGATAATCATTAGTTAGTATACATAGATAATTTCGACACAATTTGATTATAATTTTGACATTTATGTTTGGGATTCTTATAATCAAAATATTTGTAATCAACTATACTTTGACTCTGAGAAAACAAATTGCTTGATAAATGGTAGATTAAGGGTTGAAGAATATTGTTTAATAACCATTTAATTAGATTTCCTCAATCAATAAAAATTGAACAGAATGGCTTAGTAATCAGACAAAAATATGAACCTTAAGATTAATAGCTAAGTTTATAGAATAAAATACTTATTAGCACCACACATTTGATTTTAACTCTATAATTCAATGTGGTAAAGTTAATATTTAAAAATATATAGATTTATGAAAAAGGGAAGGGGGATTATTTTACCATTTTCCTTTGCTTTTACAATAAAAATATCGCAATTAAAACATTTAAATCTAAGTATAACATTTAAATTAAAAATAATTAAAAAATATATGCAGATAATATTACATTAGTTGTCTATCCAAATGACATATCAAAATTGTAACAGAGTGACCTTCAAATTATTTTTTATTAATCATTAATAAAGATAAAATGAATTCTTTATTTTACCAATTTTCTGTCTTCAAAAATATCAATGAGTTCTAGAATAAATTTTCATATTTAGACTTTAATTTTAGATACACCCAAAATGAACATTTTTTAAGAGATTATGCCAACAAAATTTTATATATATACTTTAGATGATTTAAATTTACTACTTTTATCCCAGTATTTACAAAATAATATGTTCACTTATGTTTAAAATAGACTTAAAAAATATTGGCAGTGCTTATTAAAAAATATAGATGATATAATGAATAAATAATTACAGTTCATCTATTTTTATCCAAAAATGAGATTCGTTTTTATAAATTATTTTTATTAATAGACTTAGATTTCATAACAATTCCCCATTCATATTAACATTAAATCAAGAGTACTACTCGTCAGATAAAAAGGCACTTATTTCAATTTGTTATAAAAAAATTATAAACAAGATTATTATGTCCTGTATAATATGCTTTAAACTTGTTAATTTTATAGGTGCCTGCTTAGGAAGTAAGGATGTGGCAATTAAAATTTTATCGTTACAGGAGAAAAAATGTATTTGGTTAGGAAATGATATGTTATTATAGATGAAAACTAAGAATGGATTGGAAATACACTCCACATACACATATTCACATTGTTTAGAAAGACTAATGAAGTTTATTGAAATATAAGTATAATATATTTTAGATTTCTTAGTGGAGTGAAAACAATGTTAACTACGGTCTAATTATCACGGAGACAATTTAAAATCAAATTATACTTGTCAGGATTCAAGCTAAAACATGCCTTAAGGTTAGTAACAAATAACATTTTGAAGATTTTCAAAAGGATTCGATCCACATAGAAACTTTAATATTGTTATTAAAATGTCTCAATTTGCATTTGTAAATTCATAGAAAATGTTTCTTCGGTTTAATTAAAATAATTAAGTAAATACAAGAATATTAGTGAGTTTTTAACAGTTTATTAATCATTTTTGACATTCCCATTATTTACTTTAATTTAAATTGTCTAGATTTTATAGATAATATCAATTTTTATAAATAATAATAATAATAAATGATACCTTTTATATATGCCTCTAAAACGCTATACTACCTCTTCGCTATATTTACAATCACTTATTAAAATAGAATAATTAATATTATAATTTATTGTGCAGCAATATTTTTTACAATAATTTCAATTTAACATCTAGACTTACTTCTATTATGTATAGATTAATTTAATTTTAGTAAAATATACACTATGTAAGATAACTTCTTATGTTTCACTCCATGATCCTTTATTAATTAATCAATTTAGTGATTAAATTAACATAACAAGAAACAAATCCTTTAATAACAAAATTAACGAAACACGATTATATATAATGAATCCTTCATCTTTTGCATGTTCAATTGTTTTCTTTAATTTCTCTATATTTTTCCTAGTTTAACTTTTTTTGTCTCTCGTTTGAAATCGCAAAATTGACTTAAATCTAAAACTTAATTGTTACAATTAATCATATTTTTTGTAATTTTTTCTTATAAATATTATTAGTTATTGATTTTTGATTGAGTTTTTTTTAGAATATAAAGACCAATAAAGAGAAAATAAAAAATTGTCAAATCTTTCGTGGTAACAACCAGGATTTAAAAGAGAATTTACTGCTCAAGTGCAATAGGTATAGCTTTCTCTTCGATTTAAGAACCATTTTATATTACTTTTAAGTATTATATAATGGGGAAAAAATTAAACTTGTGCTTTGCCTGAAAATGTAAGACAACGAGAACTTATATTAATTTTTGAGAAATTTATCATATTTACTTTACTTTTTATTAGGTTTAAGCAGTTACTCTTTCGAGTAAACATAATTTGCTTTTGTTTCTATCAGTGGTATCATTAATAGTTTCTTAAAAGTTTTCTTGGCAAGTGGTTCATCCAAAGATTTCTGTGTCTATGATATTCTAGTAAATTTGTACTCATATAAGATGATAGTAATTATTAATTTACAGATGTTATAATCTGTAAAATTGGCGATTCAAACAGACTACTGTGATTACTAATCTTTTAACAATTCACACTCATATTGTAAAATTAATTTTTGATGATATTATAGTAATAATAATAAATTATTAGATTATATTTAAAATGCAGAACTAATGACATCTTTTTTTTTAATTTTATGTTGCTTTTATTAATGATAAATAAACATAGAATTTAAGTGCTAATTCAATCAAGCAATACAATTTTCGGAGTTTTTTATATTTATTTATTAAAATAATATATTACAACCATCATTATCAAATAGTTAATCACTTGGAATATTAAACTTTAGCCAAAACTTCATAAAATGATATTAATAATTAATTTTAAATTCAAACTAGATTTTTTAATTTATTGTAGCACTTAAATTAATAAAAAGATTAATTTGAATTTGAATAAGGTGGATGGTAAGATTAATTTAAAAGTTTAATTACTATAATAACTTTATTTTCCATTGATTATATAATTACAAATGTAAATGCCAAGTTATGTCAGCAAGAATGCCAGGGTATGCAATTTAAATTTAGCTTACCATTACCTTACAGTAAAATGAAGAAGACTGACAATGCAATTCCCAAGCTGATCAAGAACGATAAGAACAAAAGAATTTATCAATTAATCAATATGGGCTACGCTCAATTAATCAATGTTGGTTCATTCGGTAAAAAAATTCCTTTGGTTCTCTTCTTTCAATAAGTTAAATCATATTTACAAACAACAAAAAATATAGAAGATATAATATATTTATATAAAATGTCTATAGTGGTTTTCATGCTAGTCTAACCCATGGGATTCGAAATATACAGTGAACAATCCAAGATTTTGGCTGAGATTCAAATGCAAATGATGAATGATAGCAATGTGGGAGGAAGCTGCACACTCTGACTAACTGTTTCCAATTTCCTTTAATCTAAGAAAATGAATTCTACTTAGTTGAAGCAAAGTAGCCTTGACGATTTCCGGTTAGCGCATTCATACTTTCCTGGAAGTTGTAAGCTTTCCCTGGATATGTTAAGAATTATTTAGGTGCTCCAAATAATAGTTCAAGATCTACGATTCAAGACAGCTCCCAGAAGTTCTCTTCGACATTCGATATCAATAGACTAATTGCAAAATTGAACACGAACAGATTGATGATTTGAAAAAGAAAATGAGCATGTCAGACATTCACTTAAAGCTCACAAACCTTGGCAAGTCCGAGGCAGATGAAAAATATGAAGAGGAAATTAAAATAAAGGACAACATTCAGAAAAACATATAATAGATAAAAATAGAGAGAGATAAGTAATCAAAATGTTTTTGTGAGAGCACAAGTCAGAGTGAATTTTAAAATCGCTTCAAGCTTAATTAAACAATAATACCTAGTCTAAATATCTCTCAAATGCTATAATTTATTATCAATGCATGTACCCTTCTTCGTTCTTTAAAATTGAATGCATTTATGACAACTTTTATTAATATAGTAAATAGCTTGGATAGTATATTTAAGTTTTTCTTCTCCAATTTTTCACATTTTTTTATTAAACATAAGCTCTGCGATCAAATAGACATATACAGCATGCTTATAAATTAATATATCAGATAAATCAAATCAGAATTAATGAAAATAATCTGAGTAACTTAATAGCGAAATATACAGATTAATCTTTTAATTTTCATATTCGATACACAACCAAAATAATTTAACATATAGTTATGAATATTATATTTATAGCAATAAATAAATAAGCATGATAAAGATATTAGAATGAAGATTTCTCTTTTAATTTAGTTGGCAGAGTTCTTTACTATATACCTAATGTCATTTTTTTGTCTTGCAAGACATCTATATTATTTGAAAAAAAATTAACAATTTAAAAATCGGAATTTTAATTCTTGTAGAAATAAACTTGAATATTTTATAAAACCCCAAGAGTAAAATTTCAACGAATTTTGCGAATTAAAATTTAATCAACAATGAATCAAATGCTAGTTTAAATATATAATCATCATTCAACAATCTTGCAAATCTTGTCGTAGTACTTCTTCTCCTCCTTGGTCATGGTTGAGCTGCCTGCCACGCTGGCCTTGATGTCGTTCTTGTATACAATCTCTTCCCAGTACCACCTTCTCAGCTGGTCCGTCTCCACCTTTTCCCACACGTCGGAGAAGTGATCGATGATGACACGGGGTGCCCAGGGGTTGCGATGTAGACTGCCTGCAGCCCCGAGTACACCTTGTCCTGGCTCACCCTCTCAAGCTTCTACATTTCGGCGTTGACTAGGTCCACCTGGGCCTGGCTGGGTTGGGCATTGAAGTCGTTGAGATTGGTCGCGACGAGGTGCTCCCTCACTTCTTGTGAAATGCGCTTCAACTTGTAAGATGCTGCCAGGGACCTGGCCCAATGCCAAGTGAACAGGAGATCCTCATGATCATCAGGATGAACTTCAAATCTCCAATTATGCTTTCATAAGAGGTCAAATCCTTTTCCCATCTCAAGAATTCGAAATTCCTGCAGACAAATTCAAGCCAGCAATAGGTGGCCTTCATGAGCTCAGCTCTCCTTTACTCAGCAGAATCCTTCTTTTGCTCTTGAGTTTTATCACTGAACACAATCTTGGTATTTCTAGCATTCAGTGTACTCTCCTTCAAAGCAGATGAAATTGCTTCTTTTACATGTTCATCATTCCTCAAGCCAACGAGTTGTTTTGATCTTGGTTGTCTGATTTTAGATTATTTAGGCTCACTGACTGGTTCCTGTATCTTGTGCTCCCTGTTCCTTTGCCTTACTTTCTTCTAAGTTTGCTTTAGAAATTTCTGGGACTCTTGCGAGTATATCAGGTCGTCCTTTCTTATAAACATACTTGCCCTCCATAATCAGAGTCCACTCCTTTAGAAATGCTTTCTTAAATTGTGCAGGTGGATTATCTTCAACCATGTCAATTATGTTTAGATAGGCAACTCCCTTCAACCATGAAAGAACAGACGATTTTTGTTAGAGCACTCAAATGCATCGCGCTCAGCAGTGTCCATAATAAACCACTTCCCAGAATCCTTAATAAATGCACCTGCATGAGCCTCTCTCTTAACAACACGAGATTTATCGGGTGAAAGAATCTCGATTATCATTTGGAAAAGGTATCTATCCTTTGTGAGATGACTCTGCAAGAACTGTGGAAACTTAAATAGTAGATTCTTTCTGTAGTTGTCCAACATTGGATTTGTGAAAGAGTGAATTACTTTAGGAGTGTACCAAATATCCTTCTTAACATCATAAATGATGTGGTGAAAATTCTTCAAAGAGATGCCATGTTCCACAAGATGTTCAGGTTAACGAGTTCGCACCATATGAGCTCTTGATTGATAAAGGGCGACGAACTTCTCGACACTGTCAAACAATGGACCACCTACAAACATATTGATAGCATGCACAACACAGGCAAACTTATTTTAGTCAGTTCTTCCTGGGTGCCATTTTGCTTTAGGAAATAATTTAGATGGATCCATCTGTTCTTGATTCTCATAGAGTTTGGTGCATTGGAACTCCCTTAGAACTTCCAAGTAACGCTTTTCACGGAAATCATTGCCAGTCTCTAAAACATATTCACTATAATTTTCTTCAGCATCTGGATCTTAGTGTTCTGCAGATGCAGCTTCTTGCCACTCATCAGCAATGAGGTTGTCGATTTAGTAATTTTAGAGAAAATCGAGCAGCATTCTAGTCTCTTGGTCATACTGTTGAAGCATTTGGCTCTGCTTAGGCCTGCTCTGACTCTTCCTCACTCATGCTGACATCTTCCATCTGTCCCTTGCATTCCTCCTCTTGCTGGTGGCCTGCCAACTCATGAGAGTTTCTTTTCACACTAACCTTATGAGAATCTTGTGAACTGCTGTCAGAATCCTCGCTATCACTTTAGCTGGTTCCTTCGTCTTTGTCTCGATCAGAGCGCGCTCCCGCGTAGATGTTCCAGTAGGGGTGGTCATGGAGACCTGGCATCTTCTCACTGACAAAAGACTCAACTCTGGCTCGAACACATGGATACATCAGCTTCGAGTGCTCCACCCACACTGCCTTTCCTCGAGGATCGTTTTAATACATGACCTGGGCGTGAATGGCGTTCCTGATGACCTTGACTTCGAAGATGTCTCTCACTCTGTAGGCTTCTCCCTTGCCAAGCGGTGCTTGCTGCTGGATCTGTTGTTGTGGACCCTTGCTTTGATCTGAGCTTGACTCCATTTCTAATCTCAAAGTTTAATTCTTAAAATAAATTATAATTTTAATAGGGCGTATTAGATTTTAAATATTGGGAATTAAACTTTAATTGGCTTATTAAATATTTTAGTATTAAAAGTTTGTCTAACTTACCAAATCAGTGTTGCAGAGGAATTCTAGGGTAAAAACGCAAATGGGGACCAGCAAAGATAGTCATTCGAGAGCCCTTGAAAAGACGCATCGTCCTCTAATCTACGACACAGACAATTGTTTCCCAGGCTGAGATAAATTTCAAATAAGAATGGTGGGGTTTTGGCAATTTCAATAGAGTCTGGGTGATTCGTGATTTCGCAGATTGGGTGGCCAAAACCAGAATCATACAGTATCAGACAGCCTGCAGGCTCAAATGCTTCAGGGCATCGACCAAAGAGCATGCGAACGCGCCGGTGAGCCACCGCATGTCCAAATTTGATAGCTGCACAGCCAGGGCCTGCGCATAGCGCCGCTGTTGCTTCCTATAGCCTATTAAGAGAGGTAAACATACTTTGTAGAGACAGGCAGGAGCATGGGGTTGAGGTCGCGGCACTTAATGAACCTGAATGCCTTTTCCACTGGAGCCATGTCGTACTGGTAGGGGCCCAAGAAGAGTATGGGGACGTTAAGCTTCTGCAAGACGCTATTGGTGTAACTGCTACGGTGGTAGGACGCGTTGTCCATCAACAATAGGGAGTGAGATCGCCAATCTTATTCTTAGTTATCTAAATGCTCTACAATGTCCATAATGAAAGCCAAAAAAGTGTGAGAGTTAGTATATCCCACACTAACATTGAACATGAATGTGCCCATATTTGATGCAGCTGCTGTTATACATAACCTGCTAACTCGTCGTTATGAAGATTCTACATTCTACTTCTTTCCTGATATCCATGAATAGCTTCGGCAGTCTGTATTTTGAATGATGGTCTCATCAATGTTGTAAATAGTAAATGCTGAACAGGAAGCTTGTATAAAATATGCTGAAGCAATTTAGCGTTACAACAGGGATTTCAAATTATTATGGTTGGGTGTGAGGTGAGAGATTTTGTGATAGCGCCATGTGCATCTCCTTCTTCAGGAATTAACTTATGCGATACTGAGACAATTACTCATCCAACTACTGCTTCAGTTTGTTCATTATTTTCCTGGTAGTAATTATGCCTTGGTCATTTTCGATGGTTTCGCAGATGCAGGCTTTGACATCTTCACTTAGATAAAGTTGTTTTCGGCCCCTCTTCTGGGGAACAAGTAAATAAGGTTATTTGCTATCGAGCTTTAGTAGCCTTTAAACATGATATCGACTAATACCTAGCAGCCTAGAGATACTAGTCACATCAATATGCTACTTGTTGTTATGTTAAACAAGTTCATTGATCCTACTCCATTCAGTTTGATGAGTAATATTCCTATAATGGCGGCAACAAAGCTCTTCCATGCATAGGCTGTAGATTAGAGTATTGAGTGGCAGTATTGTTTATCACAACTTAGGATTCTGAGTTTAAATTTTCTTGACTTTAAACTGAGTGTTCTTGTTCATTCTGGTGATCATAGATGGGCAAGTCATCAGTAGAATTTCCTACATCTGGAAAAGCCCACTATTATACAAGGTGTGCTAGTCTAAGAATTTCACTTTTCGGTAAAAGGCTTTCGCTATCTTCACATGATTTGAGAAACCTAGTGACTTGAGACCTGATCAAATATCTCAAAGAGTGGGCCTTTTCCAACAGTCGTGTACCCCTACAAATAATTGCTGACTTATTCTGCTATTTCCAGAGAGGAGTATTCTTCAATTTATACCTCCTCCTCACTCTCTATTGGCATGTAGACCAACTGGCTGCGTAATACGCCCACCTCCTTGGGTTGCTTGGGGTTTTGGAGATTGGACTTTGCATGAAAACTTCTGGGCTCGCAAGGAT
>ARYC01005240.1:0-13771 GCA_000711775.1 Oxytricha trifallax | reverse complement strand
GTTTTTTAGATATTCTAAGAAAACTTTTATTCTTATTATAAAAATAAAATGATTCCAGTCATATTGTTGCTGTGAGACTATGACAAACTTTGACTACTTTCAGCTTCTCTTAAAAACTCATCTTCATCTGCTCCACTCATTTCATCTCCGTTTTAAACTGGTAAATTGTTGTGCTAAGTCCTAAAGTCTTGCACTTGCTACGACTGATTTAAAAAAATAAATCATGTTTATTCATGAAACTTGAAAACATATATTGCGTAAAATAAATTTATAGTTTTGTCTATGAGTATTCTATCTATTCATCATGCTGCCAATATACTACTATTACTATTGTTTTTTTCTTTCTTATCCATTATATTTTCTATATTATTCTTCAACTACTGTTATTTTTAGTTTATTGATTGATTATAGTTAGATATTTGATATTATTGTATAATTTAAGGATTTTTAGTTTATTCTTCTTAGATTGTTTGAATATCTTGTTGAGTATTTGAGGATTGTCGAGCTTGCTCGTTTCCCATTAATTTTTAAATTATACAAATTTATCATCTAATCAATAATTTAAATTTATTTCAAAATATACAAATATTTTACTATTTTTATAGCATATGGGCAAAGCGGGTTAGTAAATCTGTAAAATATTAAAGTGAATATAAATATTAGGTAAATAATTGCAGATTTTGATAGAAATTGTATTTAAAAATTACGATTAAATATAATTATAAAAATGAATTAAATTTAACATCAAACTGATTCATACTAAAAAATGCAAGATTACTCATAATACCTTAAAAGTACTGGAGAGGAAATAATTGGGGTTAATTTTATTAGATTAGTTTTTTGTATAATTTATGAAAGTGCTTATTATGATCCTATATGTAAGTTATTTATTTTCACAATTATAGTGTAAATTATTACATCTCCCCCACATGTTGAAATGAGCAGACTATTTTAAGTAAAACAAATGAAAGATAGATTTGTGAGTGATAATATTACCTAAGCAAACGCTCTCAGCTAAAACGCCACTAATAAGTTATCATCTACCTAAATCTATCTCTGAGAAATGTACGACTAACTTACTATAAATCCCATTGTTGATCAGGTAATTTCACCTTAAAAAAGCATTTTATTTCCCTATATGAAATAAAATGAGAAGATTATTTTTAAGTTTTAACCTTGCTTACCTTGTTTTAACGAAAAACATTCGATTTTAGATAGTAGTCCGCTTGCTTAATGAAGCTAAATCTCAAGCTCTGCTGTCAATTGACATCGATTAATCGCATAAAAATATTCAAAACTTAAGAAATCACGAATAAATGAAGAGATAGAACATATCAAACTACAAGAAATAATAGCAATTCCTCTATAATCAGGTGATACATAAGAAATTAGAGAGAAAGTTAAATCTTGTAAGTATAAGCATTTTATTCTAAGGCGAGTCTTGCCTAATATGCCATAAATTTCATTTTAATCTTAACATATAAATTCTATTAATTATTGAAATTTACAGTAGTTCTTTGTTTTTTCCTTCAAATTTAGCATTTTTTTTTTCCTTCTTAACAGTGTTTAATAATTTATCTAAAAAATCAATATCAATTTATAAATTTTACTTTTAGGAAGAATAATTGAAAAAGGTGAAAGTAGAAATTAATATGATAAAAACGCCTCTCTTAAGCATACAGACCAAGACCCCATAAATTTTATTAAATAAAAATGCGAGCAATTATCATAAACATTGGACTTAAACAAATAATCTAAATCTTGCAGAAAATAAATAATAATTCTAATTTCTAACATCTTTGACGTCAGCAAGAGTACAAGAAAATTTAGATTTAAATTCTTACACTAATCAAAATATCAATCTTTTATTGGAATATATTAAATAGCTGTTAATATATATGTTATATAAATAAATTTATTAAGATAAATTCATATATTCATATATTTATCTTCTGAACCCTAGTTAGTAAAATACAATAATAAAATAAGACAATCCAAATAATCTTTAAGTCTCAAGCCCTTAATCTCAAGAACATACCATTCACACATTTCAGTAGGAAAATCATTAAAATATTTTTGATTAAAATTAATACCAACTTAATAATTATTTTGAGGAGGATGTCTCCCTAAAATAGAAGCAACATATGCTCTAAGATTAATCACGAAATTTAATTGGTTCTTTTTATATATATATATCTCGTTAGAAAATATTGCAATTTTAGAATGCAAATAATTCGTGCTGAAAATGCAAAAAGACAAAAAGTAGAGGTAATAGCGTTTTCTAATGAGACACGTTGAAATAGAGAAAAAGCTTATGAAGGATATTAGATCGTACAGCGAGGACAAACGCAAGAAGTACGAAAAGATTAAATCAGCTGAGAATAATTACGATACTGTTGGAATAGACCACGAACTTTTATTAAACGATGAGTATTACAAAATTAATGAAACACAATAAAATATAGGGAAGAGTAGTACTGCACTTGCTATTTATGATGATAAAATACTGGAAAAGAGCCAATTTTAATAAATGTGAAATACTCATACCGTTATTCATTAAAATACCTCATTAGATTCTTATTTGTGTATTTTTGATTTTATTAAACAGAAATTTATACAAAGCCAACTCCAAAGGTTGGAACTCGGAAGAATCTCAGAAGATTATCTATCTCTTAAGAAAACTCGATTTCAACTACTACCTTATGAAGAGCACAAAAGACGGTTGAAAAAATTAAGAGCTCTCAAACCTCCAGTCCCTTTGTATAAGCAAATGGAAGATAAATTTGTGGAAGAAAAGATTTTGCCAGAGTAGGAAAAATTCAAGTTGGCAATTGAGTGGAAGAAGCAATAGGCTAGGAGTGTATCCCTCTATGAACTTAAGGAACATAAGAATAAAGTATAGTTGTGGTATTTATCAATTAAAATTGCTAGTCGTTCATTTGACTAATTTTTGTAATAACTGAATAAGTGTATCAAAATAATCAGAATGGACTTTAATAGTCTCTCACAGTTGATGCATATTTGAATAGTGTTTTTGAAATACAAAAATCACAACGTATAAAAGTAAATAGAAGAAATGAGTCCTGCAAGAGAATCCTTAAAATTAATGAAAAAGGTTTATCCCTTACACTCTTCCTTCTAAGAAATATTGAAAAAGCCCAATCAATTTGAAGTTGAATAAAAGAAACACTAAGATAAATTGAAGTTCATATACAAGTCAAAGCAGTATTCAAAGTTGCTCTTATTTTAAGATTTCATAAAAATTTAATTTTACATTCTTGATAACAAATTTATTTGCTGTAAGAGGTGGCAGTCAGCACTAAATAATTCGATTAATAAAACTAATTATATGGATAGGAAAATTCGTAAGATTTGAGTCTAGCTGATAATAATTGAATTCTTTTTTTGTTAAATCGTAGTTAATGGACATTTTTTTTGTTTTACTTATTTAAAATTTTAAATTTTATTGCATTTTAATTATAATAGAGATTATGCTTAGTCTTTGCATATCCCTATATATAGCAGTTCCCCGACATAGCTCAATCATAGAAGGAATCACTCTCGTAGTTAGTAAATCAAATTGTATATTTCTTTTTATATAAATTCCCCTAATTTATATATTACTTATAAAAATTCTACGACAACAACATAGAACTAAGTGAGGACCACACTCCAAATTCAATATAGACAAAATCAAGAAAAATTAAAGCTGAATTGCCTCCCATTCCAAAAAGGAAATCTAAGGTTTAAACTCAAAATTAATAAAATATAAATTTGAACAGCCTCAGGATTGACTCCTCTGCCACAAAATACAATTCTCCTATAAATAATATCACAAAAATAGATTGAATTTTAGAAATTCTAATGAATGATTTAGATTTTAATTAGAATTAATTCTCTTCGCATTTGATTCTAGTTATTTTATGTATTTCTTGAATTATTTTGATTTATATAATAGACTTTAATTACAATAGAAATCTAAAGAGTTATAGCATCCACACATTTTTTAAAATGAAGATAGTCCTTATCAAAATTATTTTATTGATTATATTAAATGAGTAAAATTCTCATTGAAATTTTATTGTTAAATTGTAATACATGAATTTCTAGAAATATTTGTAAAGCCAATTTTCCTGCTTTAGATTTCAAGAATCAATAAATTATAAATGTCAATGTAATTTTAATTATATTGGCCATTTATTTTAGATAAAGAAGATAAGGAAAAGTACTAAAAAATCTTTATCAAACAAATACTTATGATAAATCATGAAAATAAAAATACAAACCTATCCCACTTAAAATTATTTTTGAAATCGTAGAGTAATCCCAAAGCAGTCATCTTCTACAAAATCGATGAATTATCATAGATTGGATCTAGCTAAGAGAGATGAATATTCAGGTCCAAGACCTCAGTAAAAAAATTATCTAATGGACATCAGGACTAAACTTCAAAAATAAAATTAATCATAGACTAATATAAATTTGAATGCTTAGGATAATTATGATTCAGTGGGGAACAATCATAAATAAATTTTTTTATATAGTAGAATTGCTAAATATTTTTTTTTTAATTTTTTAATAATTCATAAATTGTGAATGATTTAGGGATTTATAAACATCACAATGGAAAGATAAGTTAGAAATGGTAAAAGATAATATCCTAAATTAGTTTTTATTTCAGTTTATCAATTAAAATTTGTGATTAACCTCTCATGATAATTATTATCGTACATATTTTTTAATATCTAGCAACCAGATGGATCCCCGAGAGAAATTAGATAAAATCAAGCTAGAATCTTAAAAATTAGAAGAAAAAGCGAAAAGAATGGAAGAGCTCACAAAGTTTGAAAGAAACCCACTTAACTATGGAATGGGGAGGAGCGGGGACGATCCTAATATGTGGTGGGTGGATGACAGCTAGCAAGTCAACGATTTATTGGTTGAAAGTATCAAAGCCAAACTGGAAATTCTCAATAAACTTTGAGATTATGAAATTTTAATTTATAAACGGGTTAGGGGTTGGGAAATGTTTCTAAATGAAAATAAATCAATTGTTTAAATATTTAAACTTAAAGTTAATAAAATGAGATTGAATTTATGACTATGAAAAGAGTGATGCATGTTTAAACTTTTATTTAAATCACTAAATCAACCTTACTTTATAAATAAGATTTATCTAATATTTTAAATCATAAAATATAGAATGTCTATTGTAATTTATCAATGTAATTTATGATCATATTATTTATTTATTAATATTTTATATTACATAATTTAATTATTTATTTAGATATAATTTAAAGTATTCTCATATTTATTGAACTTTTATACACTATACTTATTTACTTTTTATTTTATTTTATTTTTGTAATTTTTCGAGATCTTATGCCTCTATATGAACAAATTATTTTAATATATTTCAATTACTAAAATGTAATTCACTTAGTTGTTAATCATATTTTTAAGATATGTTAAAATATTGCATAAATATAGTTAAAATGATATCTAAGTTGATAAATGTTCATAGTATAGGTATAGAGAGAGGAAAATTATGAATACATTTGTGCAATTAATTATATCTATCAACCAATAAGGCAATGTTATAAGCAACCCCAATATTAAGAAGGTTTCTAGGGTAAACATGCTCATCTAGCCTTCTTTCTCTCTCCCTTTCTGACGGCTTGATAACCAACCTTGATGGCAGACAGCCCAGTTTTTATTTAGAATATAATAATTAATTGGGGTTTTAAATTCTTTTATAAATTATAGGTTATTCCGACATAATGGGATTATTCGAAGCATGAAACATATCTGGTATATCTATTTGGATAGGCTAAGCCACTGTATTAAATTCCGTACAGCGTATATTATTAAAATTAATGGTGTTAATAATTTATATTGTCCTGATGAAATGTTAGAAATAAGTGGAAATACGAAATGTAATTTGCGGAAAAATAAAACCAAATTTTTAAAATTATAATTAATTCATCAATTCAATATTTTCTTGTTATTATTCGATTTAATTTTTTAATTTTAATTACATTTTATTTTAAGAACTTTAATTCATTAGTGTTAAAGTTTTAAATGTAAGATGTAAAAATGACAAATATTAGTGAGTTTATAATAAGGAGTGATTTTAATTTTTTAAATGATTTCTTTTTTTTATATTTTATTATAACCTCTGAATTTTAGAGAGATATGACTGTGAAATAAAATAAATTTTTAATCTTGTCCAAATAATTCTACAGTACAAATATGAGATACAAGAATATTACTCTCATAGATAAACTTATATAATTTTAGTAAATTAATTGTCATATATCTTAAGGGTTTAACTGAGGTAAAGTGAATTCATTGTTTGTCAGGGCCAATTATTTATTTATACCTATTTAGCTAGTTTATTATTTATTAAATAATTAGCCATCGTATCCCTACTTCTCGCCATCTTCTTCCACCTTTCCATTCTCCTTCGTTTTTTTTGTAATCCCTCTCATCTCTCTTGACTACTGATTTCCTGGTTTTGCCAAGATTCTAGGTTTTCCGCTGTTTGTCATATATATTCATAATAATTACTTACCTGAACTTCTGTAGGCGAAATTAATAACATTACCATCCTTCTTGAGTTTCTGGATATTGTCGTTATGAATTGATTGGATTTTAGTGCTCGGCACTATGAGTCTTTCTGTCAAAGCAGCCTAGAGGTTAACAACCCATATTTTTAGTAATAATTTTATAATTTCGTAATTTAAAACATAATTAACTTAATCAAATATACAAACAACTTAAACTTTTGTTATTGTGATCTTAAGTCTTTACGAATCATTTTTAATTATGTTATATATTTTATAACCAAATTAGTAAATTCGTATTAACATTATTAAGAAATATTAATTATATATTGCTAAAATAATTTCAATCAATAATTTAATTAATTTAATTAAAAATTTAAACCAAACAATACTAATATTATATTCACCATAATTATCTTTAGTTTATTGTGCAAGGAATTTATATATATATATATAACCTTAGGGTTTGGTTTAAGTATAAATCAAACATAATCAATTTATGCTCTCAAGAACTAAATAAAAAATAAATATTGTATTATTATGATTTAACACTATGTAAAGACAGATACTTATGCACTAAGTAAAATTAAACATAATGATAGGTAAACCTTAATTCTATTATAAAAGGTTTACAATGACATATAATTCCCCAAACATTTAAACTACTACCTTGCCTTATTATTCAATAATTTATTTCAGTTTTATTGAAGCACCATAGCTCACGACTTCCTGATTTTTAAAAGTTATTATCTTCCACAACAAACTATGTTTGTTCACAAATCCATAGGCTATTTAACCACACGCCATATCCATATTATTAATGTTTATTTCAATTAGTTAATGTATCATTAATATGTAATTAATTCCATAAGAAAAATTATTTTATTCTTGGTTATTATTGTATTTTATTTGTCTTGTCTTGGAATTAAGAGGAGGTCTAGGAATAAAAAAACTCAAAAACTTAAGTAAGTAAAATTTTTGCACCTTTGGGAAAATTGATTCTGTTTAACAAATTTGAATAAAATAGAAGGAAATCTGTTTGCTAAAAATAATTTTAATTGATAAATTACAAAACAATATTATCCAATCCTCATTTAGAATTTGTAAATTTATCGATTTTATTATAGTGTATTCCATTTTTTATATGAATAATTAATAAAAGAAGTTACATCTCATAAGAATTTATCTGACAAATTTATTAGTATTAAAATTTGACAGAACTTTTAATACTAAGCTAAGAGTGATTTCTTTTATTATATTAAAGTAAGTAATAATACTTTTAAAATTTATAGATACTTATTAAATAAATATAGATGATTAATTTAGGGACTAAATGAGTTATTTCGAAATCGTAGCGGCTACTATTAATAGAATAACTTGATTCTGTATTATAAACATCAAATAAGCTCAATTATTTGTTCCAATAATTTTTCAATTGATAAACTATTCTTGAGTTGTTGGTTTACAATAGAGTTGAAATTTGCATTAACTTAAGAATTTTGAGATTGAATTTGAGGTATCTGGCATGGGAATTTAAAAGTAATTTTTTAATAATTTAAGTTTACTTTCATAATAGACAACATTAGTATTTTGGTCTTGATTGTTTTTGTCTTGTTAAGTGAGATATTTAAAGCCTATTTTTAATTAGAATAAGAGGGTAAGTTATGCATTTGTATATATGGCTAAAGGAGACTGCTAAATAATTATTAGAATACCACCATTTAATCAAGGAAGCCATTTTCTGTAGTAATTGACATATTTTCATTAAGAAGTAGATTTTCTATATGCTCGAGTGGTAGTTATAGGTAATTTTCATTAAAAACATAATAAATATGATTTTTTAAAGTGAAATCAAATTTATAAAAGGCTTCTGATAAAATTACCTATTATTTTTATTAAATTAATAATAATAGAATGTTTTTATTCAAAAAGGTGTTGGCTGCATTGTTTTTTATTAGATATTGCTATAAAAAACTTCTTTAGTATTTAAATTAGATCATAAGCACTCGCGTACTAATTTAATATTTTAATTAGAAATTGTAACTGAATAATTCGTAAATAAAAGCAATTATTAATATTATTATTAGATTTTACACTGTTAAATTAATATACTTATAATCTTAAAAATTACAATAGTAAAATACTTAATAAGTTGGCTGAATAAGAATTTTATTCTAGAAATAATTTATAGTGTAAATAAAGAGATCAAAAATGTAAGATTTTATCAATAATCTTTAAGATAATCTAGCTTTCTTTCTCTCTCTCATTCTAATAGCTTAATAATCAGGCTAGATGCCAGCTAATGATCTGGTGGAATTTAATAATGATTATAAAAATCTAATTTAATAAATTGGTTAAATTTATTGCAAGTTGTTTATAATAGTTTTATATCAAAAATATACCAGTAAAGCTCGAGAAAAGGAAAATCTTTAATTGTATTTGCAAAATTTTAAATTAAATATTAAAAAATAATTTTTAATTTTCTTCCATAAAAACTTTCTATAGACTTCTATTTTTATTATAAGTTTCGAGCTATTTGCTTAATTTTAATATTTTGGGTAATAAATAATCAAATTCTAACTCAATATCCCCCAAATTTAGTTTAATTTTAAGTAATATAAAATAGGTTTAATACCTATAATAAAATAATTTTAGAATGAATGTGGATATTAATTTATTGTGATGTTAAATTAAGAGAAATAAGAGGGAATAAGAATTGTGATTTTTGCAAATAATAAAATTTATTAACATAATAAAATATGAGATTCAAAATTTATTTAAAATAATTTGGCTTAATTTATCAAATTTAATTTTTATAAATATAGAATTTTAATATATTTAATAGTATTAAACTTTTAAATGTAAGATGAAGTAAAATGAAGATAAAAATTAGTGAGTTTTTCTTAGATACTAGTACTATTTATACAAATGATCTATTATTTTTATAAATTATTATGACCTCTGAATTTAGTGAAATAAATGTGAGAAAATGTGGAATTTAAAATATTATATAAAATCAAAATGATATGATCACTAAACAAATTACTTATTTATAGAGAATATAATTACACTATCACAGTTCTTAAACTTATATAATTTTATTAAATTAATTGTCATATGTCTTAAGGGTTTAGTTGAGGGAAAGTCAGATCATTGATTGTGAAGGCCAATTATTTATTTACTCCTATTTAACGAATTTATTATTTATTTAATATAGGGCCGTCATCTCCACCATTTCCATCTCCACCCTTGTCTCCATGATCCTCCCTTTTCATGTCAACTTGAGCTTTCTAGCCAGCTTTTCCAATAGCTTTAGGGACCCCCTAATAAAATTGTATTTAAATTTAACTTACCTCAGCTCCTCCTGCCATTTGTACATTGGCACCTTCCTTGGATGGCTTTTGGACAGTGTTAGTGTTGGTGAAACGACTGTTTGCCTTCTTGTCGATACAATTGCAGCTCGAATTTTAGCAGCCCATCTTAAATGGTTTATTTGTTTATTTATAATTTGTAATTCAAACATAATTAAATTCATCTATATTAAGTTTAACTTAAACTTTTGTTCTATTGAAATTACATAAAACTATCATTTTCTAATTAATATTTTAGATATCATTTTAACTTTTAATTATATATTGTCTAAATAGTCCAAATTTTTATTAGTATTTATTCAATAATAATTTAGGGGGAGGAAGTTTCCTATACTGGTTATTGATATAAAAAAATTTATGGATGTTTCCTGGACTAAAATTTTCTATCCAATCTTTCAAATTTTTTTAGATAAATATATTTATTACTGACTATTTGAAATGCAATTTAAAACAAACACTTACAATCTTTTATCATTCAATGTTTTTTTATTAATTATAGTTTTTTTCAAATATAATAATGTTTATTTTGATAGTATATAATACAATTTTATTGTATTTTTTTAGCTAATTTTATCATAATTATGTTATGCTTATTTTTTCAAATATCAATTAAACACTTAACGAATTAAGCTCTAACAATAAACTTACACTTTTATTTTCAATTATTTTTTAGTAAATTAATAGTTCTATTAGCAATTTTATATAAAATTACATATAAAAAGAAAAAGTGCAGGAAACTTCCTCCCTCAAAAATTTAAATCAAGCAATATGAATATTTTAATACTAATAAATATCACTTTTTATATCAATTTTAAATTACTTCTAATATACACAAATCCCTGAACGTTTTTGTCCTAACGACAATTAAAGACATTCTTTATTAAATTATGAGCTGAACTACTATTTTAGAAATAAAAAAATTATACAATATAACTTTAATTACTCGTTCAAGTATGCTTAAGTGTAATACTAGTAAGCAATGCTTCTTATTTGAAACGTTTACTACATAGTATTAGTGTCCAAAACATTTGAGATACACTTTTTATAATTCCAAAAATTATTTTAGTTTCATAAAAATCTCAGAGCTCCGTGGCCTTCTAGATTTTCAAAAGTCACTTACTTCGACAACAGTAGTATATTTATACCAGATTCCAAAAGATTTTATGAGTTAATAGGAAGGCATTGTGTAGCGTCCACTATTGATAGTATAACTTGATCTGTTTAAGTATCATCAAATAAGCTTATTATTTGTACTGAATAACATTTTAATCGTTAACTTCTCTTTTGGTCGTTATGTTTCGTTAAAGTGGAAAAATTTTGATTTGTCTATTTAACTTGAGGTATGAGGCATGTGTTCATTAAAATAAATCAATTGTAACTAAAAAGATTTCAGGCAACTTTCATTGAATGCATCGTTAATATTTATGTCTTGGCCCTCTTTTTTTATTAGAGTAAGAGTGTAGTTATGCCACTCAGCATCATATATTTAGTAAAGGGGCTGCTAAATTATTTTTAGAATTCCACCTATTTCGGATTAAACTGACTTTAGTAGTAGAATTTCTAAATGCGTTATGTGGTAGGTATTTAGTTATGGAATTTTCTATTAAAAATAAAAAAGTGGGACTTATTATTAATTTAATCAAATATATAAAATGCTTCTGAATAATATTCACTTGTTATTTTGATTAACCTAATTGAAATAGAATTTATAATTCATAAGAGCGCTTGGCTGTATTTTTATTTTTGAAGATACTATAAATAACTTCTTAAGTATTTAAATTAGCTCAATAACACTCTTGGACTAATTTAATTTTTAACTAGAAATTGTAATTAAATAACTAGTATTAAATTGGGGTTTAAATCCTATTATAAATAATATTAAATTTTGCTGATGAAATGAGAGAAATAAGAGAGATAATGAAATGTGATTTGCGGAATATAAAAACCATTTTTTATTATTTTTAAATTTATACATTTACATTTAACATTTTATTTATAATTATTTGACTTAATTTATGATGAATAATTTATTATTTTTGATAAATTATTATTTTGTGAGATGAATGTGAGAAAATGTGAAATTTAAAATCTTGTCTAGAATCAAAATGATAGTATCTATAAACAAATCACTTATTTAAACACAATTTAATTACACAATCACTACAATTAAACTTATATAATTTTATTAAATTAATTATCAAATATCTTAAGGGTTTAGCTGAGGGAATGTAAGTTCATTGCTTTTCGGGGCCAGTTATTTATTTACATCTATTTACCTAATTTATTATTTATTAATCATAAGGCCTTCTCTATTTTTATCGCCAGCTTTATCTTCAACATTTTTTCTCTCAATCTGGGCCTTTTGGTCAGTTTTCCCCAAAGCTCTAGGAACTCCCTATTAAAATTATTTCAATTAAAACTTACTTAGGTTCCACTGGTGATTTATATAATGGCTCCTTCCTTAGATGGCCTCTAGATGTTGTTGGTAGAATTCGAGAAGGAACTATTAACCTTCTTATCGATGCAATTGCAATTGGAGTTTTAACAACCCATACTAAATGATAAATTATTATTATAATTTTAATTCAAAATGTAAATTAAGTTCATAAAATACAATGACTTAAACTTTTGTATTTGTGATCGTACCTTAAAAAATAAGTAAATTTTAAAATTAAAATATTAGATTTTAATTCACATTTTAAAATATTTCTTTAAATAAAACTTAGAATTTTTAATTATAAAATGGCTTTATAATTTCACGCTTTTATTAGTACTTATTAGATAAAAAATTTAAATCAAGAAATTCTCATGTTAAAACTTAAAATTTAACTTTAATAGTCTTTAGTAAATTTCTTTATATATTTAATAAGATTCTTTAGAGCTTTGGGGCTAACAATAAATCAAACACAATCTTAATTAAAAATTTAAGATCTTAACTAATAAATTTAAAAAAAAAATAAATTTATAATTTTTATTACTAAGCCAGATGTTTCAGTTTAATATAAGTATTTATTTAATTAATTCACAAATTTCCTAATAATATTCTGATTTTATTAAATTAATTATCAAAAATCTTAAGGGTTAAGATTAGGGAAAGTTTGCTCATTCTTTTTCACGTCCAATTATTAATTTACCCCTTATTTCTGATTTTATTATTTATTAATTATTTAGCTATCTCCATTTCTGCGTACATCAACTATGGCCACTGCATTTCCGCCCTTAGCAAGTAATCTAAGCTTTTCCTATACATTATTTAGATTAATAAAATACCTACCTGATCGTTAGCCATGATTACTGCTGCATCTTGTTTAGGTTTGTTGACTATGTGATTGTTACAAGCAGAGCTTGTTGTAGCACTGTTTATTTTCTTGTCTATACAAGATGAATTTTGGCAACCCATACTGAAATGATTTATTTGTTAATTTATAATTTGTAATTCAAACTTATTAACTTAATCAAAATTACTTTTAACTTAAATTTTTGTTTAATTGAAATAGCCTATATTTATTATTAATATAATAGTTTAAATTTAAATTTAAATTATATACTGTCTAAATAATGTACAATTTAATTAGTATTAATTTAATAAAATTATTTAAAAAGCACTACTAATATTATACTTGTAAATTTCATTTTAATTATCTTTAGTACTTGAATTAAAAATTTAAATAGAAAAATTAGTGTTTGCTTTAACAATTAATCAAACACTAATTTAATTTAGAATGGTATGATCTTAACTACTAAATTAAATAAGTAAAATTAAATTAAATAATAAAGATCTTAATACTAAATCAGATGTTTAAGTTTAATATAAGTATTTAATTAATTTAT
>ARYC01005238.1:0-45295 GCA_000711775.1 Oxytricha trifallax | reverse complement strand
GTATCAAATTCTGGACAACCTAACTCTATATACCAAGTTACTATACACTCAAGTTGAACACCAGAGGAGTTGAGCAACTTAAGCTAAAATTGGACAAAAGTTGGTTCAAAATCAGATATTTCAAGAATTGAATGGGTTGGTGAGAGAGGAGATGCACTGAGCATCATGCTATTCAGTTTGATAGAAATTCATAAAAAAACTAAAAAATTTGCAGCTTCTGCTCGATTTTTTTGACCAGCAGCGATTTGCAGGTACTGCTGTAGTATTGAGCATTATGACCACAGAAATTTACACAAATTTGAAAGCAACAACCATTTTCAAGATTTTTGACCACTCTGCTCCAAATTTGGCTTGGTCACCGCATATTTGTGAAAAGTGGCACATGACACTAAATTCAGAGTAAAAACTGCGATTTTTTGAGAATTTTACCACTACTCTAGTCATTTTGGTGCAAATCATACACTCTGGTCATTTTTGGTGCAAATCTAACTTTGACCACTATTCTGGGCACTTTAGTTAAAATCATGCACTTTGGCCACTATTTTGACCACTCTGCTCAAATGGGAGAGACAAATATACAAATTCAGAAATTTTGACCACGAATAGCAAAGTTGGTCATTTTGACTTAAAATACAGAATTTGGTCACTTTAGAGATGTTCCTAATGATGCATGTCGATTTTGACACAAAAATCTAATAAAAATGACCATTTGGTAATAATAAGTAGCAGTTTGACCACTTTTCGCATATAAGACAAAACGCATAGTAAATGAGACGTTATTATATATTAAATTATTTTTGAATTTTAATTTTTACATTTCCCCGATTCAATTGTATTTTATCAATATTGGTTTTAATTAAAGGTTGTGGCTATCTAGAGCCTCTTAATTAATTATGATTCTGACTACAAATAATCATTTTCATGTCACTTGCTGTCTTTCTTCATCATTAATTTAGTGTCTTCATAACACGACTGATTAGCCGGCTTGGAAGGTATAGTATGATGACTGGTTAACATCAATTATAATTATATTGTTTCATACAGAGTTAAAATAAAATACTTACATTTACATTTTTGTAAATTCTTAGATTATTGTTATTTCTTAACTCATTTAAGATGGTGAAAAATTAAAAGAAATATAAGAATATGGTTTGTAAATTTGAAATAAAATCGATGGCATACATGTTGTCACCTTGTTGTCCGATCCACCATCTATCACCGACGAAGACGCCGTTTGCCATTATATTATCTAAGGTTGCTGATACAGCTTGATCAACGGTTTTAATAATAGCTAAATAATGAAAATATTTAAATTTTAATTAGACAAATCTCGCTTTACATTATTCTTCTTTATTATTCAAATTTATAAGGAATACATGAATATATTAAGTTATCCAGATGAGCCGCTACCTGATGTACTGTTCTTAAGTAATTCAATTTCAGATTGAGCACTTTGGACTAAGCTGTATAAGTTAGCAACGTGGTTTGTCAGTAGCTCGACTTAGTCTTGAAGTTAGTTCACGACTGAATAGTCTCCGTCTTCAGCATCATTCTTTAAATAAAATTAAGTTTTAAAAAACAAGAATTTAATGGAAAAAACTTAGTGATATATAATTTTAGTCAGCACCACCGGTGATGTTCAATTATTACTCGATGAGGGCAACGTGACGTTCAAGATTCTTCAATTTAAACAATAATAAGCTACTTAGTATTTTTATTTTTACTATATTCTTGATATCTTCGCAAGTGAACACACAGGTTTGGTTGTTGCTTGGTGGGACTGTGGGTACGGAGCCATCTTCGCACTCTTTTTCAATAATACTGATTAATAATCACATTGATTTATTAAAACCCCCCCCTTGATCTATATTTAATTTTTCAATGCAATCCCATGAGCATTCAGTTGAGTTGAAGACCCAATCGCAGTTTTATTTGATACATTCAAAATTCATTGAGTTCTCGTTGTAAATCCAGTTGCAGTCTCTATCTTTGTCGTGGAAGATGTTTGGAGTGTTCTCCTCAGTGCACTCTTCAGCTGGTGGGCACTCGCATGGAGTTTATTCAGAAGGAGGTACTGATGGAACTGGTGAAGCTGTCTCAATTAAACACCCCAAAACCCCTGAACCAAGTTATAAATGTTTCGAAGCCAAATTGTATGGAGAGTGAGATATTAATAAGACAATATTTTTGATGATATATATTTTCAATTTTGGAATTCAAATTCAACTATTTTTAAATAATTTGACATTATTTAATGTCTTAAAGTTATTTTAAGCATGGCTTATTGTAGCTTATGTCTATTTCATATTTTAATTTTGATAAATTAAATTATCTCTTCTTTCCCGAGATTTCTTAGTTTTGGACTTATTAAAATCACTTAATAAACATTTTCTTATTAAGAATAATTTAATAATTATACATATATAAAACTAATTATAAGTTTAACCGTTAAATATATGAAATAAAGATTTCTTTTACGCCTCTTTTAATCCCAAGTATCCTATTATCATTAAAACCCAAGTATACTATAAATTAATAAAAATATGTTAAATAAAAAGGTTTTTGATTGAAAATGATCTCACTCTATAAATAACATAATTAAAATAATGATTTGCTCTTTATATTGTAATAGACTTGAGCCATGGTTGTTGGGATAATTGGAACTATAGATCTTTGAAAATTATCTATATTTCACCATTTTATATACGGATTCGGTAAGTGTATTCTGTGAGGTAGGTAAAGGTGTCTATGTAGGTACGACAACCTCACATTCCTTGTTTCCACCATTAATTATCTCTTAGTTAATTTACTGAAACTATTGCTTGACTAGAAGCCGGCGGATTTTTGTAATTGTGATTTAAGTGCAGATTCGACTTACACACCTTAAATGGTGTTTACAAGGGCACACACTGTGAGCAGAGGGTATATGATTTGGCGTCTCATTCTTGAGTTTTCGAATGGTTTGCTAATTGTATTTTTATTTCTTTATTAATTCAGAAATCTTAAATAGCCAGGAAATCAGTGAGTATTTACAATATCAAATATACATTTAACATATCATTAAATAAATTTATTAATTTGTAATTAAAAAGATAAACTGTCCTTAAATAATAGAAAGAAATATTGTACATTCTGTTGTTTCCTTTACCCCTAATTATTTTTAAGCTTTTGTCAATTTTTACTCAGTACCCTATTTATAATAGAGAAAGACTAAAAAACTAGTGGTTATAAATTATAGTGAAAAAAGAAACATATTAAATCAGTGAGTAAAGTGCGAGAATAACTCTGAATCTTAGGTGTCCGTTACCAATGATGGTAAAATTTAACTTGCTTAATTGCTTAGATTCACTAGTTTGGCTAATTAGTAACAATATCCTAAAATCAATTATAATAAACTATAATTAGCTTTTGCAATAATATTACTCCAGAATGTTTGAAAATGGAAAATTATATTCATTTTTTAAAAAAAAACACTTAACAATCAATATGTCACATTATTTTAGTTAATAGTTATATAATAAATAATATTTAAACCACCAATAATGCTATATTTTCTTGAAGTTAATAATAAAATAAGAATATAATATAATAATAGCAAAAACAATTTTATTTACACTTATAAATATATGAACTAATTCTCCAAATTAAATCATACTTGATGAATATTATAAGTTTAACTAATTTAGTATTTAAATGTTTATTAATCGCGATTTCAATTACTCCTCAGTTCATGATTCTATCCTTTATGAAGCCAATATTCATAATTTATTTAATATTTGAGGTGAAGCTGTCTCGGTTGGAACTGGGACGACGCACTCTTAGGTAGTTACTGGAGCCATGTATCATTTAAAAAATGGAACTACGCATTCTGAAGTTGGAGTATTTTATGAAGTTGGGATTGGAGGTAGAGTTGATGGAGCCTCGGTTGTTGCTGGAGCTTCAGTAGTAGATGGAACCACTTCGCAAGCTTGGGTAGTTGATTATGAAGGTGGTAGAGTTGTTACTGGAGCTTCGGTTGTTGGAACTACGATGCAAGCCTCAGTGGTTGATTATGATTCAGTAGGTAGTGGGGCAAGAGTTGTGACTGGAGCTTCAGTGGTAGGAACAACCTCACAAGCTTAAGTAGTTGACTGTGATTCAGTGGGTAGTGGAGGCAGTGTGGATGGTGCTTCTGTAGTAGCAGGGGCTTCAGTTGTTGCTGGAGCCTCAGTTGGGACCACACAAGCTTCAGTTGTTGATTGTGATTCCGTAGGTAAAGGGGGTAGTGTTGAAGGTGCTTCAGTTGTAGCTGGTGCTTCGGTTGTAGCTGGAGCCTCTGTTGGAACCACGCAAGCCTCGGTTGTTGATTGGGATTCTGTTGGTAGTGACTATGTGGTCACGGGAGCCTCTGTCACACAGGGTGCGGTTGTATGTGATGAAGATGGAACCGACTCTGTTGTTACCGCGCATTCGGTAGGTGTATTTTTTAAAAATCTTATAACAGCTAATTTCTATCTTTATGTCAACTAATCCACCATTACTTCCGCCGCCATTGTTGTTCATGTCCTTTGCTTTGTCTTCAATCTACTTTTGCATAGATTTGACTTTGTTTTCAAAGAGACTGAAACTATTGGTCTTAAATATAAAATTTTCAATGAAATAGAAAAATATACACGATTGAAATTTATAAATAAAATTAATTATGTAATTTTCTTGAAATTCAATCAATCAATTATCATTTTATCTTTGATAAGATAACTTAATTGAATTATGTTGCAATTTTATTCGTTTTTATCTCTTTTTTCTTATAAATATTACTCTAATAAATCTTTAATTTGTACCATTTAATAATCATTAATTATTTTCCTTTTCTCTAGAATATTTTTCTATGTAATTTTAATTGATTACTTTTCTTAGTGTTTTATAGCAAAGATCATAAATTCAATAAATTCTTAGTTAGTCAAAAAATGGTTTATTACTGTTTGATTAGCACCTAAATAAGTAAAATAGTCTTAAGCAAACATGAAGAATCCAACTTCATGTTTAATTAAAGTCTTAATTCTTTTCAGATTTTAAGTTAATTGATTGAATTGCTTCATTTTATCAATAATGGAATCTGATTTATCTGATGGAGTAAGTATAATTTCATTCATATATTTTTATAGATTAACATCTTAAATGCCAAGCTCATTGAGTATTTTACAAATCAATTTTGAGTTTGATAAATTGTTATTCTCTTGCTTATTTATTGCAATATGAAGCAGGAGATCCAAATAAGTCTCAATTTAAATAGTTTTTTCATTTTAGATTTTATTATTCTGGCATAATTATTAGCAGTCTTTAAAATCTGATATTTTTGTAGTCGTGATAAAATTATTAATTTTTGATATATAGCTATTTTGGTTAGTTTCTTTAAGCAATATTATCAAGTAAAGTACCAGATTTAGTATATCTGTTTATCTGTGAGTTTGTCGTTCTAACTTTTATAGTAAAATCTTCACGATGTTAAGAGCAAATCTGTAGGCATTAAAAATTAGCATCTTGTCAAGGATTTTCTGAGCAGATTAAAAGGCTTAAGTGTTGCGAAAAGTCTGATTTGTCAATATTTCGATTATTATATTAAGCAAAGTTACTTGTTTACAGGGATAGTCTTCTCCTCTCACATTGGATACTTATTAAACTAGAGTAAAATTAATTAAGACAAAAATGAAACTTACTTTCTACAAAGATGTGATAAAGGGAACTCGTGCAGATTTCAAGTAACTATGAATATTAATCTCTCTATTCAAGTAATATCTTATATTAAATTTGACTATCATCCATCTAATCTCTTGAACAAGTATCATGGCCATATTTTTGTGAAACTTAATTTTAATTGAACTGTATATTGCATTATATAAAACTCAAAATGTCTAAATTTTTCTCATCAACTCCTTAGAGTATTTCCAGTACATTATTACAAATATATTCAAGGCCTATGTCATAGCTACATTGCATTAAAACACAAATAACATCAAGTTTCTTTGCATTTCGCTTGCTGTTTTATATAATCGAATGAATAGTTCTTACTGAATAAAGTAAGTTTTCCAAGTTTAAGCCACACTTCAAGAAGTCTTATATATTTACAGCAGCTACAGATAAATCTTTGACTTATAGCTGCCACATATCTAAGGGAATTGTCTGTTGTTGTTTGAGCAATTACTAAATGACTTAATTGTTGTTAAATGCATTTTTAGTCTACACTTTCATTGAAGTGTATAAGTCTAAGTTTACTGTACTTAGAAAATGCGATAGATTCGGGCAAAGATCTTATATGAAGTTTTGAGTGAAAGTCTTCAAATCATTCTAGTATAGCTTTTAATCTATTTTAATTAGTGATATCAAATTTAATAAGGATATTTGCAATTTTTCACCTTGAAATAGCTGCTCTTAGATCTTAGAGATACTCAGAGACATATCTTCCAAAAATTTGAGGTTCTCTAGGTTTTATGGGAGGTAGAATTGATTAATCAAAGGGTTTGAAATTATTAGAAAAAGTAGTTTTATAATGAGATAGATGCATGCCTCATTCTCTGTAATTTGACAAGGATCACTTCCTTGATATTGCTAAATCTATAAAAAGATAAAATATTTATTGTTAAATTATAATGAATATTATCTTATTAAGCAATACTTCAAGTTGTCTATCATTAAATCATAAATTTAATATCCAAAGTTTTATCTTATACTTTATTTCAGCTATTTCAATTCACTTTCAACATTAAACATTTCAAGTAAACTTTGGATGGTTACTACTTCTAAACAATATCCTTTGTTTTTATTATTTTAATTTTCCTTTATAATCTTGTCAATTTATATTAGCTTTTCTATTTCAGAAAGTATTTGTCTAAACTATTGAATATATTTTACATCATTTTTCACAAAAGCTCTCTCTATTTATTTCAGAACATCAAGTTATTTACAAACAAGCAAATATCCATGTTTTACTTTAATGACTGTTTTTATAAGGAAGTTGATCATATTTTTAAAGTATTTCTTGTTTTCTGGTTAATCAATAAATCTCTTTATCATGTGGCTTACAATCTACAAGCTTTCTAGCATTTAATACTCTTCGTAATTAAGCTCATATTAAGTATAGTATTTCACTGTAAATTGTTCATTTTATTATTATTGACTATTTATGCTTATCTATAGTTCTCTATTGGTTAGGTTTATCTATGATTGATGAGTGTTATCTCGTAATATATCTAAAACTGTTGATATATCAAGTTTATCAGATTTTCTTAGACAGTATAGTTCATATTTATGCTATATATTTTAGGAGAGTTCAACAATAGTATCAAAATGTAAGTCTTTGTTTTAGGAGTAGAGCATGAACGATTATATTAATTATAGACCATTTTGAATTTTAATTGTGTCTCGTTCGTCTTAAAGTGAATACTTGTCTTTTGCAAACAGTGGGTTAGTTTCTTTGTCCTTTGAGAAGGATTAGTTAGATTTTAAGAAATCAAGTTCTTTCTATAAATATCATTCAATTAACATTAACTTTAAAAACTTACAATCTTAATTGTTAGAAACTGATTGCTGGCAAAGTTTTATGCAATACTCTTTAATCCATTTGAGTTACTAGCAATGACAGCCATAAATTTGAGTATTTTATCCAAGCATAAAATTAACCTCTTGTCGTAATGCGCTTGATATACGAAGAGACAAAGATTCCTTATGAGCTCTGTATCCGAACTTATTTACTGCACAAGTTCATTGGGCTATATTTATACTAAAAATCTGAGTATTTTAATGAGAGCCAGTGTTTCTTGGAAGAATATTTGATTTTAGTTTAAGTCTTAAAGATACTTCTTCAATCGTCTAAATAGTTTATCTTGGTAGCTTTTTATAAGTGATTTTATTTCATCAAGGTTGGAGAGTTTAAATAAAGGCCAAATTGAAGGAGAGTTTTAAAGTTAAGTTAGGAAAAGCTTTATTGAATCTACTATCTACCTTGAAATAAAAAGCAGATCTAAGTTACTCTTTCTCCAATCTTTTACTTAAGCAGAGATTTTAGATTATAGTTCCTGCAAAATTTAATGAGAAAAAGATTATGGGTGAGTCTATCCATTATTTTCATTTTGCAAATCATTTTAGTATCTTGAAATAATAGAAGATACAGTCGCTTACTATTGATCAGTAATTTATTTTGGCATTTATTTTTCTGCTTCGTTTTTTCTTTTTCCTTCAACTTATTAATGAGCATCACATATATCAATTTCATCGAATAATTTGTACAAGTTTTTATCACTCTCTAAGATTTCTCCAAAAATCATTAATGTTAATTAGTTGTACTCCCCTCTAAACACTATGTGATTTGTTATAAACTATATCAAGAGATTATCTAGTAAACTTTTTAATTAATATACATTTTCAATAGGAAAGATCGTATCGTATTCATGATTTTCATTGACGGTCTACCTTTAAAGTATGTTATCGAAACAAGCTTTTGGTTTTGATATATCTTTCGCGAATATCTCAAAGTTTCTAATTGGTGCACAATCAGTCACACTATATATTATAGGTCAAATATTTATATAGCTTATGAGAATCCTTACCTTGGAGAATTCTTAAGATGTGAAAATGGATTGTGGGAATTCCTCAATATTCTGATTTGCTGCAATTAAATTGGTCTGGTGAAGATCACTTCATCGTGATAATATCCCTTGAATTTGTATGAAAAAGAGTCCCAATATAACAGTTAAGGCAATTTTTAAGCTACTTCTTAAGAGGTCATTAATAGAATATTGAATTGCTTAATTTATTTTAATTTTATATATTATCAGTAAATTTTGACATTTGTTTATTAAATTAGGGCTATTTATAAGAACTCTTCCTCCAAATCTTGATTATTCTCATTATATTCATTTCTGTCCCCATTCTCATCATCTTTTCTATAGAATTTTATTTTAATAATTTAGACATAGACCAGGATGTTTTGAACTTACTCATTGATATTTTTGAGGCTTCTCTTTTCTCTAATAAATTTAAATGCCTCAATTAGGTCATCGTTTCCACGAACTCTTCCAATATATAGTAAAGCCATTTTTGAACTTGAGCCACTTGATTTAGCGCCAGAAGTCTCGAAATATTTATCCACTGTTAGCACTTAATTGCCTTCGTCTGATTGCAAGGGTTTTCCATTCTCATCGTAAAATTAGTGTTAATTTAAAGTATATTATTAAAAAATAGCATTTTTATTTAGATGTTGTAATTAAATTGGTAGTACTTATCATTCAAACCCCAAAAATCAGTGGAAAGTTTCTTTAGTAAATTCATGTCAGTCTGCTTTGAAATTCTGAAAGTTTAAGTGAAAAAGAAACTCTCCTCACTCATCTAACCTGTCATTTGATTTTACTAGCTGACCATGGTCTACCCTGCATCATTAATAAAATAAATAGTAAAAGATAGTAGACGAGAGGTGGTTCTATATATCATTTAGCTAAAATAGCATAATTATAGGTGAATTAATTAATTTGATCAACTTTGCACATGTTTGACTTTAATATTAAAATAAATATATATTTTTAGGTACTCTACCGCAGATTTTTATATATAAACCTGTCTTGCGGTAGAGTACCTTAATTATATTAATTAAATTAAATAAATAAAATCAAATATTGCATTACTTTTTGCAGAAAATGCATTAAATAATAAATTGTTATTTTCATAAAACAAATATAGTAACTTGTTGCTACTCTGGGCAACAATATTTTAAGAAGTTCAATTAATAATATATTATTTTCTTAATTTTAATTATTTTTATAATTTACATTTTTATTTAATGCATTTTCTGCAAAAAGTAATGCAATATTTGATTTTATTTATTTAATTTAATTAATATAATTAAGGTACTCTACCGCAAGACAGGTTTATATATAAAAATCTGCGGTAGAGTACCTAAAAATATATATTTATTTTAATATTAAAGTCAAACATGTGCAAAGTTGATCAAATTAATTAATTCACCTATAATTATGCTATTTTAGCTAATTCTCCTGGACTTCCTTGGCAAGCTAAACATATTATTATTGATTATTTATTTACTATTTTAATTTAGACTGCGTTCACATAAGGTCTACCTGCACTCTCCTTTTCAACATATTGCTGTCTTAACAATCATAAAATACATTTACATTTTGCATTTAATATATTATTTATAATTAAACTTTAACATAATATGTCATTAGGATTTTGTTTCATATTTGACAGTTTAGTTTTGAGTTGAGCTTTAAGCTTTTTATAGGCAATAACTTCAATTTTTTGTGTTTTCTCTCTGAATTGCTACTCAGCTTCTGCCTAATTTCTCTGATCTTTTTGAGATAGAGCATCTTCATTTAATAAAATGTTTTGCTGTTTTTACTTCAATTCTTCCAATATTTTGCGTTTACTTCTCACTTCAAGCTGAAGTTCTTATCTTTTTACCTATATTTAGAAGTTAATATATGAGTAAGTTAAATTCTATGATTTATGGCAAAATTTAACCAGAAAAAGTAGTGGTTTAAAAATATTTGAATGTTTGTTACATACCAGAAGTGCTTCTATTTCTTCAGCTTTGTTAGAATTATCAGCTTATAGCAATTTAACTGCTTCTGTTTACTAATTAGTCTCCTTCTGCAATTTTATGATTAAATCCTCGACATCCTATTTTTACTCCATTTCACTTATTATTAACTTCAACCTTATATGTTTATAATTTCTGACTGTTGAATTAATTAACTTAATTTCCAAAAAATAATGCAAATCAGTAACTTTAAAAGAAAGCAAATGATATATTTAGGATAATCTTGCTAGTTAATGTAATTGCTTGTTGTATATTTGTCAGCATTAATAGTGCTTGTTTTATTTTATTATGTAGATTTCATGGTCTCAGCCAACTTCCTAATTTAAGATTTAATGTCTTACTAAATACTTTTCCCACTTTTTGAACTGTCAATAGATGGTTGATTTTTCTAATGATTGTTTTAGTGCAAATTGCTTGAATTGTTGTACTAAAGTTTACTACTTGTAATTTTAGAATCATTCTAGTTTTTAGAAGATGGGAAAACTTAACTTTGACTGACAGTTAAGGAATTTTAGTTTCCTGTGTTAAGATTTGTACCATTTCTACTATCCAGATTTCTTAAACTATTTTACTTTCCAACTTGATTTATGCTGACTTTTGAGAAATTATTTGAAAGTCGACGCCTTGCACTTAAAATGGCATCATCCTCATCTTTTAATTGATTTTAACTATTGTTCTCTTGAGCTTTTCTATCAGAGAAGAGTTGTTTCTGAGAGGAATTTAGTGTTACAAAGGACTGTTTATTTTTTAGGTTTGCATAATCATTATACAGTGTCTTAAGTATTTCACTTCTAGTGGGAGATTTCACAGATGATTCTTTACTTCTCTAAGTGTTCAGTTGTTATTAATTTTCCTGCTATTCCTATTACAAAGCAATTTATTTGCTCTATAGAAGCAAAGATGATTGAACTTTCTCTCTACCCGGTCTACTAGCAAGTACACTTTGAGTTATGTCAAACTTTGAAATTTTTGAAGTTTTATTCAAACTTGTCTATCTCTTAGAATTGCTCTTGTTAGTTCTTTCTGAAGATTTTTCTCGTTTCTAGGTAGATATTTTATTTTTCTTATCGAGAGGAGATTTCAAATGTTTTGGGCTTAGACAACAGTATTAATTGAATTGATTAGGCTTTGTTTAAGACCCTTAGAGTATTGTTTGAGAGACTTCTTCAAGAATCTTTCTCGCGCTTAATAATGCACTGTTGTTAATCTAATTACTAACATCAGTTAAAGATAATTATTTATTTTTGCTAGAACTTTTATGTTTTATAGTTGATTGTTAATTTGATTTTAAAATGGGTGATTATTAAGTTATTTTAGGGGATTTTTGGGGAGATTGTTGCTGAATAATTTATTCTTCTTAGGCAAAATTATCTTCTAAACTATCTTATTAGATTTCTTTCTATAATTTTTCTAATGAGAGATCAATATCATTGTTATCAATTTACTATTAAGATATATGATGACTTGAGCTTTTGTTTTGTTTTTTAGGTGTTTCTTCTTGTTATTATAAAATGCTTTCTCTCTTGGATGGATTGAAATTTACTATATTGATTTGATCTTACTATATACTTATGCTTCCCTACTTATTTGAATGAAAAGTTTATTGCTTTTTGCTGTTCGATTCAGTTATCTGATTTTTTTACTATAATTCTATTTAGTTCTATTTTTCGTTTTCTTCTTCTTCAAGCCCGCATAGACTTAACTATCGCTTGGCTTTAAGCTTTTCAACTAACTCTTCTTATTTGGCTCTGACATGATCGACAACTTCATCTGTTGGGTCGTCCAAGACTATTACTGCAGGTTTTATGCCTTGATAAACATATCCCTATCTATAGGGTGGGGGAAGTACAACTATACAAGGGTTGCCTTCCTTAGGGAATCCGTCAATGCAATAATAATCGTTCTTGTTGTACATCCAAAATTCAAATTTCTCAACCAAAACTGTCTTATGTTGTCTGGTATCCCAGCATTCCATATTCAACATTATAGGTGGATCATTAAGAACCATATGGAGAGATAATTTCATGACTGCTCTCACGAACCTTTTAAAATCTGGGGATGATATGTTATCTTCAAAATCGTCTTCTGCTCCATCACGCTAAGAAATGATTCCTTCACAACGAGGTTTATACTTATCCATAACGAATTTATGTATTTCTGCATCAGATAAGTAAAATACTTTCAAGCTATATTCTTAGAAGATTGATTGAAACTTAGTATCTAGATAGCCCATTATGTTTTCAATCGTCTCCTTATCACTCTTATCATCAAATAATTTCATTCGCTTTCCTACGTCTCTCAATATATCTCGCTGTATTTATATAATTTCCATTCTCACTACAATAAAAAGTTCTTGAACTAGTGGTACTAACTCTTCATATCTATCTAAAAAATCAGGGAATGCATCCAGAATAAGTTCTTTAACTAATTCATCCCAATGTGATTTGAATTCAGAAGGGAGAGTGAAAGCGCTTGAAGTGTTGTTTCGATTTTTAGCATTTAATGTATTTAAATCTTGTAAGTTTTTATTTTACTACATCAATCTTCTACCTTCAGTTTAAGACTTGAATAGATCTTTTTCTAAAACGAGGCATCGTTGTCTTTCCTCTAAAAATTTTGATTTTATTGCTGAGTGAGAAAGGGTTTCTAAAGTAATCATATCGAAATCCTGCATAGGATCTTCATCTTCAAAATTTACTTAATTCATATTTGCCGAAAAGAATTAAAATATAGTTGCAAATTATATAATTTAAATTTCACAATTTAAATCAAAGTAAACAATTACTTCCAAAATTGAAATAAACTGACTTTGTTTTTTCTATAGTTATTAATGATAATAATTACTGATTGATATTATAATTAGAAAAGTTTATTCATCTTTAAAAAACTTAGCAAATATAAAAATGAATCTCGACTAGAATAGACCAGCAGTAAAATATGCACCTGAAAACTAAGATTTTGTGCGAATGAGATATTATTCTAAATTGAAGGATAACTATCAAAGACTAGATCATAGCTTCAATTAAGCACCAGTACACGTAATAAATGAAAAACTATACATTAATGAACTGCAACTTAAAGGTAATTTATTGAAAATAAAGCTTTTACAGGTTTCAATGTGAATAAAAGGCATGGTTCATTTACTATAATATTCTCAGTCTGGAACAATTTAGTTGGTGCTTCACTTATAACAATACCATGGGCATTCTCAATTGCTGGACTTTTAACTGGAAGCTTAATTGTTTTTGCAAGTTTTCTTATAAGCTTCTATACAACATGGCTAATAATATAATTGACAAAAGATGATGAGGATGACTTTAATGAGACTCTTGAGAGGTACTTTGGGAAATTTGGATCCTATTTAGGAATCTTGTCTTCAATTTTGATTTTGTCAGTTCCTCTAATGTTTTATTTTCAAATCATAAGTTAAATGGTCTATCCATCAATCCTAGTAATACTCAACTCAGATGTGACTGCTCCAGCTATAGACCTACAGCCAGACTTTGAAAAATTTTCATATTCTTACACCTAGGGTAATAGCCTCCTGGAGGGGGTAGATAAAATTTTTATCAAAATTTTATTATTTTCTATAAATGACAAAAACATTAAAATAACTTATTATAACGGAATAAACAGGTCTCTAAAGTTACTTATGATCTTTATAAGAAGTATAAAGAACTCGTTTTATAGTTTAACACTACATTAACTTGAAAAATAACAATAAATTTAAGTTAAATAAACCAGAGAAGATTTTTATGAATTCACAAATTTCATTCAAAATTAAACTTGCGTAGTTGTTTATCTAACTTAAATTTATTGTTATTTTACAAGTTAATGTGGTGTTAAACTATAAAATGAGTTCTTTATACTTCTTAGAAAGATCATAAGTAACTTTAGAGAACTGTTTATTACGTTATAATAAGCTATTCTAATGTTTTTGTCATTTATAGAAAATAATGAAATTTTGATAAAATTTTATCTACCCCCTCCAGGAGGCTATTACTCTACACCTGCATCATACTCTTAGTGGTACTCTTTATTTTGAGTTTAAAGAAAGACATGAAAGTATTCATAAGAATTAGCAGCATTGGAGTGGTTTTTACTTTAATGATAATCTTTTTCATTTTTTCAATTGGATTTGATTCAATAGCAACTACTGACTTCACCTTAGTAAATACTTTAACTCCAGAAATGCTTAAGCAAGAAAATAGTGATACTAGATATCTACAGCTTTATTCTCTTTAGTTTGCTCCTTTAATGGGTATGATGAGTGGAGGTTTCTATTTACATAACTTAAGTATTCCAATTCTTAAGAATTCTGAGGATAAAAGCAAAAATGTGAGAGATGTTTTCATAGGCTATGTCCTTGCATTTTTATCATACCTCTGTGCTGGTATTCTCGGATATATTGGTTTTAAAGGGGAATCGTTTGATTAAGCTTAAATTACTCAAAATTGCTTGAATATTAAGCGAGTATAATCAAAATGGGGAGACTGTTAGAAATAAATCAAAAAAGGATTCAAATATGATTATGGTCTTAACTAATTCGATTATTTTTTTTCAAACTGTAGCTTTAATGAATTAAGATTAAGTATTTGCTTATATGACTTTAATTAACTAATCAAACATAAAAATAATTGATTTTTAATTTAATCATCTTTCCCATTTCATTTCTATTTTAGGGCAGTGACTTTTTCTTCACTTCTAATGACTTTCATTGCAACCTATTCTTCTGTGTTTTTTGTGAAAAAAAATTAGATATCTTCAGGATATCTTCCTTGAGCTATCTTCAGGGTATCTTCCTAAAAAAAAATTAAAATTTTGAAATTTACAGTAGTAATAGCAGTAGCAGTAGCAATAGTAGCAATAACAATAGAATTAATAGCAATAACAATAAATTCAGCAATAATTAATTAGCTCGGATTTTTCCAAAAAAATCTAACATTCATTTAATTTCTGAGTTTAATGTAGTTATGATGAAGATGAATATTACGATGAGGAAGATGAAAAGAACAAAACCATGTTTTTCTAATTTTTGAAATTCTCAAGAATTTCAACAGCTAATTAATTATTGCTGAATTTATTGTTATTGCTATTAATTCTATTGTTATTGCTACTATTGCTACTGCTACTGCTATTACTACTGTAAATTTCAAAATTTTAATTTTTTTTTAGGAAGATACCCTGAAGATAGCTCAAGGAAGATATCCTGAAGATATCTAATTTTTTTTCACAAAAAACACAGAAGAATAGGTTGCAATGAAAGTCATTAGAAGTGAAGAAAAAGTCACTGCCCTAAAATAGAAATGAAATGGGAAAGATGATTAAATTAAAAATCAATTATTTTTATGTTTGATTAGTTAATTAAAGTCATATAAGCAAATACTTAATCTTAATTCATTAAAGCTACAGTTTGAAAAAAATAATCGAATTAGTTAAGACCATAATCATATTTGAATCCTTTTTTGATTTATTTCTAACAGTCTCCCCATTTTGATTATACTCGCTTAATATGTTCAGTCCTAACAATCCATTTGCATTTTTAATCAGAGTATGCGTTGCTTTTCTGCTCTTATCATTGTTCCCACTGCTACTGGCTATTATGAAGTAGTAAATTTGGATTTTATACCAGAAACTTAAGCCAAAGAAAATAAAGTTTAGAACCTAATAAATGGCCTCCTTAAAACCTCTGACTGAATCATTCTAACTAACAATGAATGTCTTAATATTGTTCTCTGTTGCTATGGTTGGAATCTTTTATCCAAAAGCTGGTACTTTAATGGCTATACTCTCTTCAATATTTTGCTTTTTTATCATTTACACAATTCCAACGATTTGTCATATAAAGCAGATCTTTATAGACGAGCATCTATAATCTTAAATTTAGCAAAACCAACTTGCTGATATTGCGATTGAAAACTAATTAAACACTAGCATACACTCTCAAAATTAATACGAAACTTCCTACACTCCTTTGAAAAATCAAACATAAGGAAATTTAAACATAAATAGTGGTAACAGAACTTCCTAAAACCTAAAACGAAATCTCTTAAATTCTTTCCAAAACCAAGAAGACTAACCTGCTCTTAATTCAAGCAACTTAAACAGCAATAATTTTGATGCATTAGTTATGGGTCCATCAAATAATCAAGCAGATTTAAGTTAAGGACTGATTGATAATCTACATAGAGAGAGGGAAGATAGACGAAACGAAAAACAGAGAGACTTTCAATTTGTAATGCCAAGCTTCAAAAATATTCTTATAATATTTATCGATATTTTAGTCATAGTTTATGGAATTAGTGTTTTCACATTTTAATATATTCAGTTTTGAAATTAAGTTTTAATTAATTCTTGAATAAACCTATGGAGATTGGAAGTGAACTATTTATACTAAATATCAAATAAATTATATGGGGGCTATAAATTTAGATTTATCAAAATAAATTTTGACTTAATATAATCTCTCTTTTTTAAATTAATAATTATTAAATAAGGAAATAACTTAAAACACAGTGAGAGTGAGGTACAACTTCATCTCTTTGCCTGTATATTCTCTTCCAAAAGAGGTAGGTAAAAAAACAAAACCTAAATAATTTTGATAAGAGTATAATGATGATAACTTCACGACGGTCTTCAGAAAAATAATGATCGATTTCGTTTTATTTTATCTGATCTCTTATCAAAAGCTAACAATTTTCATTTGTGTTTAATCATGTACTTAATATACAATTATAGGTGATAGTTAAGGTGTGCTAAAATGATTTCTAAACATTCATAAATCAAACTTTATTGTGAAGCTAGTTTGAAATGCTTCAACCACAAGCATTGGAAAAGCTAGCTTCAAATAAGCTTTAATTTCTGAAAAAAAGAATTGAATCATGGGTATGTGCAGTTGCTCTTCAAAGTAGACCTCATATTTTAATTTAAAATCTTAACTATTAATTAATGAATCAATTTTAAGTCTCTCAATCTCTCGCAATATAAGATTATTATTATAAATTAATTTTAATTATTTTGATGTCTTAATCTCGTGCTTCCATCTTTCCCGAGTCCTCTCCCCTTCGTGAAAAGTCAAATACTTTCACAGCCAGACATAACTCATAGATCTAAAATAAAATCAGTCTAGTTGGTCATTCACCTTAACTTGCCAAAGATTTAACTCTGCCTAAAATAAATATAATTCCACCTTCTTAAAATATGGGTGGTGATTCTAGCCTTTCAAGAAATGATTATATTGGCAATAAAAATGGATAAGTTCATACATCAATGGGATTGATGGGAAATATTGGCATTAATAACTATAGTCGTAACTCATCGCATAGAAGATTCAAATCATAATATGATGGAAAATCTTAAAATTTACACAATTAATCAGCTATAATGCAAGGAATTAATGACTCCATGATTTAAGTAAAAGGATCAAATAATACCTTAAATTTAGGTTCACCCAATAAATTGGAGAGAAGTTTTGATTCTCGAAGAATGTCTGCACGGCTTGAAGAAATATCCAAAACAAGTAAATTTTAAAATAAAATTCAAACTTAATTGTTCTATAGTTAACACAATTCCTGTCATGGATGTAGTGAAAGCATACAAGAGAAATAAAAATGTGTGGGGGATTGATGGCTATGATTTTCCAACTTTTAACGCACATTTTGATAAAGTTAGAACTAATAAAATAGTGAATAATTAAAAGAAAAACTTCATTGATGATTACGTAAAATCAAAGTCTATGGTTCCTGCTCCTGCAGAGTATAATACCTCTGGCAGTTTAATAAACCCAAAGAAAAACTCAGGTTTATCAAAGGGAAAGCGCATAACTCTGATTGATGAAATTATAAAGGACTCAGAGAAAAATATAAAGCCTGGCCCAGGAACTTACGAAGATAAGACAAAAATTAAATATATGGGTGCATTTAATTTGAAAGATTAGAAGTCATTATACTTTATAGATGAAGCAAATTGTAAGAGCTTTGAGTCCCCAGGATATTACGATGCCAAGTATGATTCAGTGCAAGAAAAAACACTGGCAACTAAAATAATTGCTCCCAAAGGAAAAATTGGAGAAAGATTCATTCTAAACAAAAATAATTCTCCATCACCTGTAACTTATGATACAGACAAGTCATATAAGGAAACTTAACTTTAAAAAGCCAAATTCTTCATTTCAAAATCTAAAATTATAAAATATACAGATGAAGCTGCTAAGTAGAAAAACTATGTACCAGGAGTTGGTCTTTATAATCCTGATTCTGCATTAAATAAAATCTCTAAAGGTCTTTCTCAAAGAAAGAGATGAAATTATGAAAGTGTAGCTTTATTTATAGTTTTTACACTACATTGAAATTTCCTTATAATTTTCTTTACAGAACAATCAAAAATCTGAATTGAAAGAATTTATCAATATATTAAAATGGAAGATAACAGTTTTAAGCCTTTTAGTGATAGAGTCTAGCAAGCTATCGAAACAAGCGATTTTACTTCAGTATTGACTTACTTATCTAAGAATTCTTAAACTTGTGCTAAAGATCCAACAGCCATTCAAAGACTTCTTAACGGCCTGTCTAGATTAAATTTAACTGAGCAAATATAATAAGTCTTTTCCTCGTTATTGAAAGTTGGATTCATCTTCGATTCCATCTAATATGTAAACCCACTTTCACTTCTAATTGAGCAAAACAAAACAGTTACGTAATTGAGTGTTTTGAATTAACTAATTAAGCATAAAGTAACAATCGACACTGGATTAATATAGAAAGCACTCTCAGTTTGCTTCGACAGTCTCAAAGAGGAATTATCATAATCAAACTAAGAGTAGCTTTGGTAGAGCATCATTCAAATTACACACACAGTCTTATTAGATTGTAACAATTATGTTACTTTGGATTTCATGATCTTTATTATTCGCAGATTACTTGAAAATGGGAGGCAGGATGAAGTTGAGAAAATACTTATGAATTAGAAGCTAAGTGAACAACAATATCCAGATATTTGGACTTACTATATTCAAAGCTAAGCTAAGGAGCATAAATATGAGTAGTTAATTCATATCATTGATAACTTTAAGAATTCCACAGTCTCAAAGAGTTACCATAAACTTTTCAACAGCGTTTTAGAAAATTTTGTCTAGTTTAATGGTAGAAATTAGAAGGAATAGTTTAAGAACTTAGCTGTTCAAATTCTTGATAGAGGAGTATAAGTAAATCACAACAACTAGATTGAAATACTTTTGCAAGTTTACTCACTAAAATCACGCTCTGATTTTATTGACGTTCTCCTAAAAATGAATCCAATATTAGACATCTAAGCCTTCAATTTAGTCTATAACTTAATCTTAGATAAAAATAATTATCATTTAGGTTTGGAAATCTATGAACTAATCCTCGATGAGAAACTCAAATCTGTAACTTTAGAAGATCTAAATATCTCAAAATCTTCACTATTGATGCTTTTAAAGCATTAGACATTTAGACTGAGAAAACTTTAGGATATTAAGTTGAATGACGATATTGCAATATCTGAAATTAACTTTGGATCTTAGAGCTAAATAGACGTCTATGACATTGAGGATCTAATCAAAGAGAGATTTGTTTTAGAAGAATTTAAGATATAGGAGGAAATTTAGAACAGTCAAGATTAGAGCAATATCAGTATATTATCTGATGATGGAAATAACAGTGCCTTTGTACTTTTATGAACTAATTTCTAGCAATTTAAAAGAACTTTAAAGAAAAAAGATTTCTTTAAATAAATTTTTTTAATTTAGTTACATTTTTATCTTTCTTTAATTTTAAGTAAGTTTAAATAATTAATATATTTATTAAATATTTTTACTGCTAATCTCTACGACCAGCTGCATTCACCAGATTCTCCATTTTTGCTTTCTCTTTACAGGTAAGCTATCTACTGAGTCCTTCATAGGATCATCCTTTTCAAATTCTGGTTTAACTCTCTCAAAATCATCGTTGACGTCAAGTCCCTGCTTCTTTCTCTCTTCAGCCAAATGCTATCTCAGAATTGCTTGATGTCTATCTAATCTCTTAGTCTCTTCATCTGGATCATAAAGATCTCTCTTCCCCTCAAACCATACAGTCTCCTTTTCTTTTTCGATTTTTGCTTGATCTTCTATCTCTTGCATCTTTCTCTTAGCTTTCTCCTCAAGCTAGTCAGTCAGAGGTACGAACAAGTTACGTTTCCAGATGTTGAATTAGGTTTATAATGGGTTTGCTTGTTTCAAGTTTGAGAAGAAGCTGTCGTTATGAAGTGGTAACTCACTTAAAGTTTCTAATTGCTTGCGCATTTTATAGATGATTTCTTCTTTTTCTCTGCTATTCATTGAATCTAAGTTCAAGTTCTCTTATCTAATAGTCTTTTCTTTATTGTGGAAGAAGGCGCTTGTACACAGGTTAACGAAAGTTTTTCTTAGATTTTCCTCATTGAGCTCCTCGTCTTATCTGAAGTTATAATGATACTTCTTAATCTTATAGGGTGAGTTAAATTCTTTCTCAAACTCTTCTTCACTCATTGGTGGATTGGCCTTTACGATTCTATCTTTATAGTTAAGAGGTACACGGTAAGCACTCCAGTCAATATTGCATTTTTCGATATCTTCAAAACTTAAAGTTTTTAAATATAGGTAGTGCTAATAGAAGTACTCAGCCATCTTGTAAACTTTGTCTGAATATCTTGGAACTTTTTCATGATAAACAGAAGACCAGATTAATGCATCAAGTTTATAGTGTGGATTGTCAACAGATTTAGAATTGATATAGAAATGGAAATCAAAGTTTCTTCTAATTGCGAACATATAGTTATCTATATCGTCAATTTTCTTTTGCTTTCTCAATACATCTACATCTTACATTTCTACATTTGTCAATCTATTGTATGCTTCGACTAGTTCTTCTCTTAGTTAAAAAGCGTACTTATTCTCTGAAAAATCTCTCAATCTTTGATACAGTAAATATACATGCATGTTTGCGATTGAATGGTTAATGTGAAAATCATTTTCGACATCCATAGTATTAACGAATTCCCATGAATCAATATAGAGGAAAAATCTGCTCAAAAGTGTTGTGGATTATACATGAGTTCTTTTGGTTCCTCTTTGGAAAGCTTTAGTATCTGTGAACCAAGAAATAGCTCTTCTTACTTGAGAAGTCTTTTAGATATCCATGTGAGTTTGCATGTTAACCAAAGCTTTATCAAGATCTAATTCAGCAAATCTAGGCTTTGTTGTGCCAAAATATTCAGGATCATTCATGCGATAATTCACTTAATCTTAATATCTGTTAAGATCAGACATAGTCCATCTCACTTTATATCTCATAGATTTTCTCTTCATATATGTGGCATATTTTTCCATTTTATCTGCAATATACATTCTCTCTATATCTGTTTCAAAATCAGTTAAGTTGTCTCCATAGTAAAAAACTGAATTTAATTCTTTGGCTCTCTTCTTGATTTTATCGTGTCTCGGTTTATCAATTAATGGCACTGCAGAGCCATTCATAATTTATTTCTATAGAAAAGCTTCGAGCATTTGCTTCTCATACTCTTCATTGACAGTAGAAATGACAAATTAAGAGTTAATTGCATCTGCTTCGTAGAGTCTCATTAAATGTTTATCGTCATACAAAAATTCTAGAGGAACAAGTCTTTACTGATAATAAATGTCTTTATATTCTTTGCCCATGTCTTCCATTATTATGCATTTAGGTGCTAAAATACAGAGGTTGGTGATATGAAGGAATTTTCAATAAAAGGTAGTTTTGATTTTGAAATTAAAATTTTGGCATTGTTCATTTTTAATAGGCACTTACGAATTTCTCTCTTAGTAGTTCTGCGCTTGGTTAAGAATGCCTAAATTTATGGCCTGTATTCTTCCAAATCATAGTCATTGATGTACTTTATACCATTGCAATAAAATACGGGAGGTGAGTGAAAATTGTGATAGAATGACATGTACTATTGCTACTTAGTCATTAGGCTTCTAGCTATAGGGAGATAATGTTAATTTCGTTAATAAATTTTAAGAAAATGAGATTACCCTGGCTTGATAAGTGCTAACCCTTCTTAAAGACAGTTTACATTTTTATTAAGTTTTGAAAATTAATTTATAACCTCACACATTTAATTATTTTGAGATATTTAATAATTTAAAGGGAGATTGATAATCTTAGTATCTAATTTGACATATAATCTTAACTACTTAAAGGAAGCGAAGAATTACTCATTTATAAAGTATATTTAAAAGATTGGCAGAGGAAGATATAGAAAAATTTGAGTGAACGGTTAGAGAAATTATTGGGAGCCGTGTAGAGGTGCCTTTTGAGGAGGACCCCAGGCAGCAGCAATGCTCAGCCCTTTAGCTTCTTCTTGAGTCTGAGATCACTGTTGTGACCGCACTTTCTCTTTCTGCAGTTGGTTGCCTTTGGTGGGAGAGTAGCGTAGCACTTTCTGCAGATCATCTTGTCGCATCTGTACTTTCTTGCGAGGGCAGCAAGTGATGGTTCAATTTGGATGGAACCTTGACCACCACCTCTAAGTCTCAAGACCACAATTATTTATTGAAGTTAGGAACAATACTGTAAGAAGAGAACACTTCTCCCAGATTATTTATATAAAAGGAAAGTAGTAGATTATCCAATGATTTAGCTTAATAAATTTGAAAAAGACCAAGTGGAGAGTTGATTCTTTTTGGATGTTGTAATCAGACAAGGTTCTGCCGTCTTCCAACTACTTTCCAGCAAAGATGAGTCTCTGTTGATCAGGGGGAATACCTTCTTTGTCTTGAATCTTGGCCTTAACGTTTTCGATGGTATCAGAAGGCTCTACATCAAGAGTAATAGTCTTACCGGTCAAAGTCTTGACGAAGATCTACATTTTTCTTCTATTTAATAATAAACTAATTGTATTATCACTTTAATTAAATAAGCATTTTCATTAGATATTCATCACTCAGGATCATAAGGCGAGGTTTGTTATCTTAATTAAAATGGCATGTCTTAGCATAATACTCTCCTATAAATAGTGTTAATTTCATATATGGTTTTAGTATTTACCCTTCTTTAGCTCTTTTTCTCAAATCTGCAACTAATGTTCTATCATATTCTCTATTCTCATCTACAGGTATCTGCAGAGCATTGAATGTCTTCTGATAGCTTGACTTATCTTTGAATGGCATACTATAAACCGGATATACAGGATTCTTTTCATGATACACTCCATCAATGTGGAGACCCCTGAAGTTAGTGCGATAGGAGGAATTCTAATGGAAATCTAAACGCTCTTTTTTGTTTCCTTCCTCGTCATATAGAGCGTGATCGTTATACTTTTTCACTCCTCCAAACACAGGCTTCACTTAAAAGAGTTTATAGTCGTTCTAAAAACAATAATATTATTATTAAAATACTATTGATTTCTGGGCATATTAAATTGTATTTTGTAAAAGTTTTTCTGATTTAGATGATTTTAGTATTTCAAAATTATGGCTGAAACATTTTTAAGTAGTAATATTTAGAATTTGACGTTAAAATAATACATGATATATTTATTGAATGTAAATTTATTTTACTTTAAGTGTGATAAATTATCATCCCATAGTAAATTCTAGCTATTATAAATTAAATTACAATTAGTCTTGTTTTAGGTAATTTTATGACATTTATCTTGCTAAGATATTATTAAATTTTCTATCCAAATAAATGATTAAATAGTAATAATGAAAATATTTCTCTTACTCTCTGAGTAGTAACATACTGCTAACCAGATTGAACTTTAGTTCCAAATTGTTTCTCATTATCAAGAATAAACATAGGAGCTCTATGCCCTTAATCATTGACTTCTTTTGTGAATATTTTCTCATATTATGTTCCCATTTAGTGAGGATATTTAAATGGAACGAAATGATCGCCAGTTTTTGTCGAACAGCATATACAAACCAATTATGGACAGTCTTAAATAAGAAAACATAAATTCAATTTAATTAATAAGGATTTAAACTATTGTAAAGTCTTGCATATGCTCTATGTGATCTAATAGATATTTATGTTTCTTTGGGAATGTCTCTTTCAATAAGCTAACTTAAGATTAACTACGATTCCCATGACTCAACGTGCTGTTTTATTTCAATTAAGCTTATGGAGTCTATGTTCTTAGTTGCTTATTCATAATTTAAGATTGAAAATCATTTTAAGATTCTGATTTCCTCATAACTGGTGTCTATGCCACAGTTTTACTGAAATATTCCTCTATGACTTTTGATTATTGCTCCTCACTTTGCTTTTAAATCACAGATTGTGACTTAATTTTTGGAGCAGCTCCACCATTAATTGTTTGAAACTATTATTTATCCTTAGCATTATTTCTCAATAAAAGTTACTTCTACCCCTTTAAATTGTCTCTGCTTCCTTGAAAACTTTAAATATTTCTATGTGTACTGCGTTTCTTAGCCTATAAATATTGTTGAAGCAAGTGACCACGCTCGTTTTTAAGGTCTAACAGCGACTGAGATTGGAGGAGTGATCGTGATTTATTAGTGTTGGTGTTAAGGCCATTATTATCTAATGCTTTGAGACTTTCAATTTGCTTATAAAATTTAAAGAATTTTGAATAACAAAAATTCCTATATAAATCGCATAGATAAATTTAATGAATAGAAATTGCTTAGATTAGCTGGATTCTCTGAAATCCTTATTGTAAGTAGACTCAAATTGCTTATAAGTCTTATTAATGCCATATTCTTGCTCTTTCTTTCTGTTCTATAATAGTGCGAGCAAATCGCTTCGAAGATTAAGATTTCCTTATAATTTAAAATAAATTAATTAACTTATATAATAGTTATAAATCATAATTATAATTATAAGATGTTGAAGCTCTCATTTTATAACTAATTTATTTTAAGATATTTAATTATTGATAAAATACAAAATAATCGGAAAAATAATAAACACAAAATGAAATAACTGTCATGATTCGTATAATTGCAAATTAAATTATATTTAACTCTACACAAAATTAGGAAAATAAGGCAATTTTTGTGAATATAACTGATAACATATAGTTTGGATTTTAATATAAATTTTCATATTGTTATACTTTGCTATTTCAGAAATCAATTCTCTTTAGACGAAGAGGCTAAAGTTGAAGTGTTATTAAGAGTTAAAATGTGAATGTTTGAAATTATGAAATACCTATTTCAATTTATTGATTTTATCAAGCGCAATTAACAGCTTCTAAATTTCGTAATTGTAGTTGGTACTTTATTTCAAACAGTAATAATTATTTAAATTGTCAGATTAATACACATTAGTTTGAATTTGTATGAATGCTTCCCTATTAAAGTTGTTATAAACTGAGAGAAGTGTTCTTAAATGAAGTGGTTTATCCAATGTTTATTTTCTTTTAAACCAATTTTATTTGTTTTAGTTAATTATAAATCTAATATGTTAATTTATAATTTTGAACAATTCTTTATTTTCAAAAATTTATAATCGATATTAAGCAATCAAACTGCTGAAGACTTATTTAATTTATTAAATTAAGATTATTAAACTTGACAAATTGCTAATAAATATAACTATAAAACATCAAATAATGTTAGTAATTTCAAGTCACTCACATATTATTGCTTTTATTCAAGTTTTCAATAGGCAAAGCCTAAATGCGGAAGTTTTAAGTCTTGGTCATGTTTATGTTAGATTGATGTATTAATTTGTTGTTTACGAGAGTGTGCCTAATGACAGAATGTTACTGATTTCTCCTTGCGCTATTATTTAATAAAGGCTAAATCAAACCTTCAATTTAATAATTACAACATAAAGAAATCCTTTTTGTTGAGCTATTTACACGTGAACTGGGATTATCACTATTATCTAATCCACTATGATTCAATAAACTCATGTTTGTGCTCACTCTCTAGTAAGGAATAAGTGGCTATATATCTCTCAAAGCTGATTCAAGAGCTTATTTATGAACTTAATGATTCATGCTTGGATCCATATATCTCTTGTTTTAATAATGTTTATTGTTTATCTTGGCAATCACTTATTTTCTGAAACTGGTAGAGGTTTGATTTAAGATATTTGAAGAGTTAGACTTTTGTAAGATTTACTGCTTAATTTGCGGATAATTACTTTCACTAATGTTCTAGTGAGATTTTTAAGCTTTTAAAATCTCATCGTAAAGTTCTTTTTGAAGCTCTTGCTACCTCTCATTGTTAAAAATAGATTCTTAGGTTTCCTATTAATTAATTTTCTATGACTGAATTTTTTGTAAACTATGAGACTATATCTAATCTTCTTGCTTGCCATGATATGCATTTTTTGACTAAGATGATATCAGTATCTTGAAATCTCTCTAAAAGTTATTCATTTACTCTGGATCAAACAGGGCCTACAAAGACTTTTGTTACATGCTATCTAAAGTCTTGTTTCTCGAATGTCTTATCATTAAATTCCTCAAAGGGGAATTATCCTGCTCTTAACTTTTATTGTCCTTTGTGAGTTATAAATCTTAATCATGAATCGTTTACTCAATTCTTTAGCTTTATATTTTCTAAGTATGATTCAAATATTTTTACTCAAACCTCTTCTATATATTATTCACCTATTCGGCATCTTTCAAATTCTAGAGAGTTTTATTGTGTTGGTTATATTTCTCGAGACCAGTCTAAAATTTAACATCTTTTAGCTTGTTTGGATTCATCGTATTTATGGTTATACTTTCAAATTGTTACAATTATTACTATTATTACTAAGCATACCCATAAAGAGTATTCTATAGGGTATTATTAAATGATTTTGAAGTTAGATCTGTCAAAGATTTGCACTTTGAGAAAGCCTGTAATTCTTTAAGTTTTCGTTTTTAGTGTTGAAAATATATTTGACGGTAGAGCGCACGAGCATTTGAAGAGTTTATTTACTATAAGAAAGAGAGATTTTTAACTAATTTCTGATTTTGGTCTTGATCCTTTATTTTTCTAACTCCTGGTTTAATATTATATGATAACAAAATTTATCAACAAGGTTGTTCTTATGATTTATGCCTTGAATGTTTTGGTGCTATAGTTTTTAAAGATTGTGTTTCTTCTATCTTAGTTTTTTCTGACTCATCATCAATTTTAGGTATTTCAGGGTTGTTAGATTAATTAATTGAAAGCAGAAGTCTTTCCTAACTTTAATTCTTCCTTAGAATTTATTACTGAACTCTTTTCCCATTCTAACTGCCATCTAAATTTTAATTAATAAATCCACATAAATATAATCTCTCTGCGTAATAGATATGCCAGTAATTCCACCCCCTCCGTTTGTCCTATTAATAAACTCAATGCTTTCACTCTGCTCCTGTTGATTTATCATCTAATTTATCTCTCTTTTAAGAGTCTTAGCTTTTTAATGAAATTGCAATTGTTTTTTGTACTCATTCATATATTCCAATTTGTCTCTGTACGAGTAATTACTTAATGCTTGTCTATGAGATTAATCGGGTTACTGTACTACCAGGCTGTACTTCCAATTTTTCAAAGTGTACTTATCCTAAGATTTCATGCAATTTAAATTTTATAGATAAAAATTGAAAAGATAAAGTTTTTTTTATAATGCCTTATAGATATGACTAATTGTACTAATGTAAAGTTTGACTTAAATTCCTCTTTAGATTGTGCTGATTGCTATAATTTTATTCTTTTTGTATTTTCTCTAGTTTAACTCTCATTTATTTGAGGGATAAAAACAATTAAATCTTTTTAAATTGAATACTATTTACCATTTAATATCCCTTGATTATTCAATTTTTATTTATATCTGATTGTCTTGACCTTCTTCTCCATCTTCCAACTATACTTGCTAGTAATCTCTATCTTTGTCTTCCTTCAAATTCAATAATACTTTATAAATAAATATTTAAAAATCTTGGTTCAATTAATGACTATCAAACATTTTGATTTCGCCCTCATCAGTCTGAATTAAATCTTCGATTTACTATTAATTTTATTACTACAACTCAATCTAAGAGTAATTCCTCAATTAAGATGGTCTTTAAATGCTTTGGTACAGATATTTATATTCCTCAGTCTGATTCTACTGCTGTTTCATAAAACTTTATGAATTATATTGAGAATTATCTTAGATTACTTGTTTAATATGAATGTTTTGAGGTGTCTATTGCTATATATTTTCATGCTTTGAATATATGATTTATTATTGTTGCTAATTTTCATGATTAGCTTTACTTGTGAAAGTGATATAAAAATATTAACTAATTTTAATATAGAGATTAAGTGTCTGGATATTCATCATTATGAATATCTTAAGGTTTAATTGTCATTTGGAAGTCTTTCATTGTTTTTTAGTTATATTTACTTTCAATGATATTTGGGCTTGAGAGCTCTCCATCATTCCTTAATGAAACTATAGATTACTGCTTATTAAATATATTTAAGTTTAGAATTATAAATCAAATTATTTTATATTAAACTTAGCAAGTCTTGATTCAAGAGTCTCATTGATTTACTGTTGTTATTTATCACCTTTGTATAATTGAAATTTCTCCTCCAACAACTACACATCCAATAATTAACTGTCAGGTCTCTCCACTATGTATTAATTGTAGGTGTTTTAGTCCATTTAATGCTTATTTTACAATTTATATAAGGATTTAGTTGGTGATTATTATTGATCGCCAATTTGGATTTAGTGCCCTGAAATTGTTATTCTTTCATTTTAGCTTAGTACCTAAGTGCTTGCTTCCTCTGTTTTCTTATATAATAAAAATGATAAGATGGCATAAAAATGATCAATATTCTTTATCTTGACTAGACTGATATACCGACTCTGATTCAATGATCTATTTCTTAAATTCTAGCTTTTACTCTATCTTGTGGGAGAATTGGATTAGGTTGGTTTTTGAGTAGCAGTTGAGTTAGTTTAAGATTGGAAGTCGTTGTTGCTGTTTGACAGAGGGATTTTCAAAGACTTCACAAGGAAATTGTAGTTATTTCCACTATTTTAGTCGTTAGAAACATTTGAAGTTTACAGTATGTTTGTATAACTGTTTTGCTGCCAACCTTGATACACTAAATTATTGTTATTCTTAACATTTGCAGTTGGGATGACATTTTATCCAGTTAATTTCTTTACATTATTGTTACTCTCAATGGCTTGGATTTATTGCAAATGCTATAGTTTTGTTTAACTTGACTTTAGAGGTATCCCATAGTCTTTTCTACTTCCAGATTAACTAGTTGTTTTATGTTAACCAGTTTATTTTCCTTATAACTAAAAATCAAAGTTTTATTGGGATAGTATATTATTTGTAAAGAGATCCTAGATGGAGAGGGATTGCTGTTGCTACAAAAACTGATGCTATTAGATTTGTAGATTTGATTGCTGCATTTTGATAATTAAAGTAATTAATTAATTATACCCTTCTAGTAAAAAAGTTTGATAGTAGAGATTTAATTTATAAATTAATAATCAGATCTTTTATATTGTGAAACATTAACTAATTAAATGTATATTGTTAAATAAACAAAGAAATCTATTGATTTATTATTAATATAATCAGTGCTGAGTCCACTAAATGCTCTTGATATCAATGCCCTCATTAATCATATCCCAGAGTGGGCTCATCTCTCTCAATCTAGTCACTTCTTTGACTAACAATTTAGCGGTAAATTCTACTTCTTCCTCAGTTGTAAATCTGCCAAAGCCGATTCTCAAAGATGTGTGAGCCATTTCTTCTTCCACTCCGATAGCTCTTAAAACATAGGAAGGTTCTAAACTAGCACTAGTGCAGGCTGATCCACTTGAAACTGCAACATCAGATATTGCCATGATAAAATTAAAAAATTAGATTAAACTTTCACCCTCGACGCAAGAGAAGGAAACATTCAAATTCCCCATATATCTGTTCGTCTCATCACCATTAATAACGATATGAGTGAGGTCTTTCCTGATCAAGCTCATAAACTTCTCATTGAGCTATTTAATGTGTTTAAGATCATTATCCATTTCTTCTCTGCAAATCTTTGCTGCTTCTCCTAATCCAACTATCAAGTGTGGAGCAAGAGTGCCCGATCTTAAACCTCTCTCTTAGCCACCACCACTCATTTAAGCTACCATCTTGACTCTTGGCTTTCTTCTGATATAAAGTGCACCTATACCCTTAGGACCATAGATTTTATGACCACTGATGGAAAGCAAGTCAATGTTAAGGTCGTCAACATTGAGTGGTATCTTTCCGACAGATTGAGCTGCATCAGTATGAAAGAAAACTTTTCTCTCTCTGCAAATTCTGCCAATTTCCTTCACTGGTTGAATGACTCCAATTTCATTGTTGACCATAATTATTGATGCCATGACTGTATCTGGTCTTATAGCTCTCTAAAATTCCTCTGTGTCTATTAAGCCATTTGTTTTAACTGGTAGATAAGTAACATCAAAACCCTCATCTTCCAATCTTCTGCAGCTGTCCAACACACATTTATGATCGATCTAAGTTGTGATTATGTGCTTCTTTTTTTCTTTGTAGAAATGAGCAACTCCCTTCAAAGCTAAGTTGTTACTTTCAGTTGCCCCTGATGTGAAGATTATCTCTTTAGCTTGAGCGCCAATCAATTCTCCGATTTACTGAAATATTATTATTAGGAATCTTAGTCACAATGAACATAGAAAATAACTTGTATTTTAAAAATTTAACAAATTGTACTTACTTGTCTTGCATCTTCGCATGCCTTTTCAGTGTCCCAGCCAAATTAATGTGACCTTGAATGAGGATTTCCAAACAAATTAGTTTGATAGGGTAGCATTGCATCTAGAACTCTACATAAAAATAATATACATCTGTATTTCCAGCAAATCATAAATTCATTGAATTTGTATATCTATTACTTATCACAGACGTTCTGTTTAATAGACTTACCTTGGATCAAGTGGAGTAGTAGCTTAATTATCAAAATATAAGGGATGACCTCTCTTAGACAATGACAAATTCACAGCTATAATTTATAATCATTAATTTTTCATGTGTCTTATCATGTAAGTAGAATTGTTTTAAATGAAAAAATTATAAATGACTTACACTTATCAAGAGTTTTATTAGCAGTATGCAATTCTACAGAGAATAGTCTCTGTTATTATTGTGTTAAATTAGTGCAGGACTTCCCAAAGTTCGTGAGTTAAAAGAGCTTCTTTGAAATCATTTTCGAAAATTTTATATACTGAAATATTAATGATAATTAATCTATTATAAGCATGTCATCACTAAAAATGACGCATGAGAACGTTAAGAATTTAATTAAAATTAGAATGTATAATTAAAACCTTGAATTTGTAAATAAATTATGCTGAAAAAGTCTTGTATTAATGTCCCTAGAGGAATCACAGTCCAATAAGCTACTTGAATGAATGTTTTATATTTAGTATTTTGTTTATTAATAATTATTCATAATACCATATTAATTTTAGTAAATGTTTGCAGGTAGCAGTGCCATTCATCATTTGATGCTTGAGTTGATTGATTTCACACTTAGGCTTTAACTTTGCGACATAATCTTGCTGCTTCATACTCATGAAAGTTAACTCAGGTTTTGTGAATGTTTTCACAGTCTATACAATTTATTATATTTATTTTGATGCTTACATCGACTGGGGGTGGACATAGAACTGCTTTGTCATAGGGTTTAGTCGCTGAAAAGTTCACTCTATTTGTGGTTGTAGATTAAAATGGCATACTTTGTAAAATAATAATGCATTTGTATTAATATTTAGAATCAATGTTTGCAGAGAATCTATTAAATTAATATACTAATAATCATTTTATTCTGTAATATATCATCATAGTTAGAATCATGAAATAATTTTATCATAATAATATAATAAATATTATATATTTTTATTGAATGTAGTCCTTGCTATTATGAATTTTCTCCTCTCATCGTCAATTGTAAAATTTTGAATTATCTTCTTCTCATATTATTACTACTCTCTATAATCACTTTCTTTAAATTCTTCCTACTCTTGCTCCTTCATCTCCTCATCTTCAGTATGTATTACCAATTTATTGTGTTCGTGTTAATTCTGTGATTTATATTCTTCAGTATCGTTAAGACAAGTAGTATCAATATATGGTTATAATTAGTTTTCACTTGGAAAATTTGACAAAAGCTCGCGATGCATTTTTCTTCTCTCAAGTTCCCAATCTTCTCGCTAGTCATACATATAAGCGCTTCCAAACAACTTATTGAAGAATCCCTTTATAGCTGATAAAATAAATTATTTATGATATATTGCTGAATGGTTATTCTAAGGGTTTTATGATTGACTAGTATTCCTTTCAAGTCCACCAGATTCATTAGCACCCTTCATTGCATCACATATAGAACACATCATTTTGATTTGAACTTTCTGATATCTGTAATCTCTCTTTAGCTTCCTCACTTTGCGAGTCCTTAGATTTATGTTTAAATAAATATTTCTCCCTGACTGCTTGTGGGTCTCTGGCCATCTCATAGTAAACCTCCATAACTTTCCTAATCAGTCGATCATTCAGAATCTTTAAGAGTTCTTTGGATTCCTGATCGTCTTGTTCTTCGATGGTTTAAATCAGAGACTGCCAGTCCATGTTCGCGCAATATGTGAAATTGTGTCTGTGAAATACTTTCAATATTAAGTCTCCATATTCTTGCATTAAATAAACATGAATCACTAACTATTAAATGGGGGTCTAGACAATTTTATTGTATTTTTAAAGTGTTGATAAGAGTGATAAATTGAAGGGCACTAAAATTCAGAGAAAAATGCAATAAATATAGCATAACACTGATATTTAAAGTGATCTCCCAATATCTGATTTCAATTAATAAGGAAAAATTTCCCCTGGTAACTAAAAATTTTATCAAACATTATAAACAAATAAGAAAATAGGCACATAAAACTAAAATGATGATCTCAATTATTATGCTATGTAAGTAAAAGTATCACACACTTTTAATAATTTTTACTTATATTATTACTAATAGCCTTCATTTTTAATAGTGGATAGAAAAGATTGCCATCAGGAATGAAATTAAGATAAAGAAAAAATTACACCTCAGCTCTGCAATTCAGTGAAGAGTAATTACATAATGAATATTTCGTTTATTTTTGTTTGTAGTTCATCTCAAGAAAATCTGACTAACCAGAAACAATTACAATTAAAACAATAAAATTAGGAGTCTGAATAATTTCAACGATAATAATAAGAATCCTAGCATCCCCAGTTACAGTCCTAAGACAAAAGCAAAATGCAAAAATTAACAATGGAACGAGCACTGATACTATATAAGTAATTGTAGAAATTCCAGAGTATCCCTCTCCCTTATCATAGACAAGAAGTCATTGATAGTTTGAATTAAGTAAAGTATCAGCATTATTACCCATAGAAATAGTTCTATTTGATTAATATTAGATATTACTTAAAATTTATAATTTATATATAACCAATAGCTACTTAGTAATCGTCATTCAAACGTAGCAATATATAAACAAGCAAACCTTGAATAGACCTCTAAAATATAGTCACCACAATCGATATAATTCTAGAATACATTTAATCTACCATTGAGTAACAATGGATTGCAGTAGAAACTATTAGGAGTCAGGAGAGGGTCTTCACAATAAAGTCCAATGAGCAACCAAAACCCCAAAACCCCTTAGTGAGGTTTATAAGTGCTTTGATTTGTAGGGTATAGTTGGGGTCTTATTGGGTTAGTAGAGAAATTAGCCAATTTGCAAAATGAGAAATAGAAATTAGCGAAATTTAGGGTCTATTTATGATGAGTAATATTTAGATTTACTGCTTAAGCTTAGGTATGGTACAAGTATTAATATAGACTAAGCCAAACCTGTACTAAATTAAGCAGCAATAGCAAAGTTATTACGCAAGAGTGCCTCAACTGTTAGGTATCACTGCTTGCTAGCTGTTTAGCATTTTAATTCTGGTTGTTGAACGCATCCTGCAAGAAAATAAAAGTTCTCTCAGGCTCATATTGACTTCCTCTGCGACTCTAAGACTTTGAAGTATTGGGCACACTTTCCATTAGACTAGCGAGCTGTGATGTTTCATCGCAGGTTTCCTGACATGCTTTTCTCTCCTTAGACTATAGCCAATATTTATAGAAGAAATGGTATTACTATCAAGACTGTCAATAGAGTGAAGAGAGTGATTGATTTTACAGTGCCATTTTATAGTAATAATTTAAACTATATATATATGATTAAATGCAGAGAGCTATTACTAATAATATCAAGTTCATACACGCTAATGAAGCTGTGTTTACCTTAAACACCTTTATTAACAAGTCTTGGTATAAGAAGTATGATAATATAGAAGTCTATTTTTAAAAAGTGAAGGTAGTCACCCATGCAATTTTAGCTGGTATAAGTGAAGATTCAGGCCTAGAGAGTTATGTTATTCACCCTCGCTCTATTAAGCGAGAGTAGTATATAGAGTTCCTACATAAGCTCAGAGAGAAGTATAGTAACAAGAGATCATCTTGTTTGTTGATAACCTCTTAGTTCATAAGACTAAGGAGTCTAAGAAAGCTTATGAAGAGCTAAACATAACTCCTGTATACAACGTTCCTTATAGCCCTTAGTTTAATGGAATTGAATTCTACTGGAGTTAAATCAACACTCACTACAAGAAGCTGCTGCTGTATCATTTTATGCATGACTTGCCCATCCATACAGTAGACTTAATTCAGAGCAGCTGTAAGAGAGTGAGCGTAGATAAGACAACAGTCTGTGCGAGAGAGGGAAGAATGAATGTTTATAAATAAGTTTTAGATTTAAATGAATGAATAAGTTCACATATTAAACTAACCCATAAAGGGGTTTGGCTTCTCTTTCTTCTCCTCTTCTTATGGCTTGCTTTTACCCATATTTCTTCTCTTAGTGCCGCTCCTGCATCTATGTTCATTTCATCTGGTTTTTAGACATCTTTATAAAGCCTCTTGCTCACCTCATAAATTGACTGCGACTTTCTTTCTCTGTGAACCTTTGCATGCTCTTTCATAAGATATATGCCAGTGCCAGATTTTCTTACAAAGTTATATGTCAAAGCTTACTTGAAAGATAAGGATGCTTCTTAAGTTCCTCTAGCCAAGCTGAGCTTATTAGAATGCCTTGCTTTTTCTAGTCTTCAGGAGAGATAGAATGTCGTTTCTTATGTGCTTCTTCAATTATTTCTCTGAGATACCCCTCTTTTATTGTACCAAGAACACCAAAGAAAAAGTTCCTCTCTGGTAGTTTATTAGAGAGTTGTTTCTTGGTAGGAAGGTAAACTACCACTTCCTCATCTTACATGGCATCCTCATAAAGATTAGTGACTGAAATCTCAGGGTAGTTTGGAATTTCTATTAGTTTAATGTCTTTATTTTTAAAAGCTTTCTTCTCCTCACAAAGTATTGCTTCAAGAATGAAATTTTGGTACCTTCCATCGTTGGAAGGAATAAACCAACTGTATAATATGTTAATAGTCATAAAGTTATCTACCATGTAAAGTTAGGTATCGATAGAGATCTTCCTTACTTCTGAATCTTGATATCATTTCTTCAGCCTAGACTCTTTTCATTTGATCATTGAGTGATTCCATCTTTGTTCCTCTTCCTATTAATGAATTTCAAATTATAATTTATAGACTTCTGGATCTGCTCTCTCAGAACTCCACCCCTACCGCAGACCCGGCGGGCACCTATTACCCGATACTACTTTCCAAAATCACAACTTTATCACCTTACCAAAGATCTACTTTCCTCATGTGTTTAAAATCTTACTATTAAATATGGGCATCTTATAGGAGGTCAACCCTGCAAAGATACGTGGAGATAGTTTGCAGAAGCTGTAACAAACTGCAGAGATTGAGCTCCATTTTTATCAATTTAGTTCCATTTTATTAGTACTAAATTTGTTTAAATTTAATTAGTACTGGTACTAAATTCGTTTAATTTTAATTGGTACCAATTTAATAGTACCAAAACTTAATTAGTACCTAGTTTTAAACTAATGAAGTTTTAAGGGAAAAGTTCCAAAATGGTTCAAAACCTAATTGGTACCAGTCCCAACCTAAATTTATTCTCAGTTGGTACCAAAATTAAAAATATTAAGCATAAAATTACGAAAATTATACTTATAAACTGAGTATAATTATGAAGTCTTAGAGCTTAGATCAAACCATCATTAATGCTGTTGCAACTCCTATTTAGTCCAGATATAGCTATTGAGGTTTTAAGAGCTTTATAATAGAAATTTAAATTTGAATTTAAACATGGCGGTCAACTTAAATCGTAGAGCGGCACTTTTAGGAGCAGGTCAATCAATGCTCAACTTTGGCTCCTCCAAGAAACCAGAAGTAATTTATATTGAAAAGGAGTAAGAGCTAAGAGCTCTAGAGTTTGAAGCTGAGGTATTTAAAATTTAAGTTTAAAACAAGAAGTAGAGTGCCGAGATGGGTGTTTAAACATAAGTTGAATTGGTTGAAGAAGATAAGGAACAGCAACCAATAGAAAAAATTAAAACATTTTAATGTGAAGACTGCTAAAACTTCTTCTCAACTGAGTCTAGCTTGAAGAGGCACGTTAAAGAGGTACACTCTGGCAAGGCCAAGATCTATTTTAAACATGAAAAAGTGGATGGAAGTACCAATGCACAACATGCATGAAGTCTTACACTCACTCAGCAAAGGTTAAGAAGCATATGCAAAAACATCATCTTAGCGAATTCTTGATTTAAGATTAGGAGACTTAATAACTTGTACCTGCTAAAAGAAAATCAAAAATTCTTGAGTCTTAAAGAGACCTACAGGAGAAGCTCAAGAGACAGTGTCGCTTTGAATCAATGAACTAGCGTGCAGATCATACTGTTTTAGCATGCTTCCAAGCGAAAGCAATGAGTATTCCTGCATTAAATGCAATTGAACTTTGTAGCTGCATTTAAAATTACTTGCACATAAGTGTGCCTAACAAGGCAAAGCTTATAGTAGTTGATGAGTATGCATACAACGTATACCCTTTCAGCTATCTCATAAAAAATGAGCAGTATTAAAATGAGTTTGCTAACGAATATATGATTCTTAGAGAGGCTTAAAGAAGAGATTGCAAGAACTTGCTTAAGTTAAATGGTGTTATATTAAGCTATGGTTTCATCGCACTAAGGCTCAAGAAATTTGAAATGACTTTAAGAGACTATCTATATCATAATAGATATCCTGATGGCTTAAATGATATTCTTACCAGATATGATTAAGGGTGTCAAGGAGTTGCATGAACTTGGATATGTTCATAGAGATTTGAAGCCTGAAAATATTATGCTTAACCTTTGCCCATTAAAAGTCGTAGTTATCGATTTCAATAGAGCCTTAAGATAAGAGATAGTGACTTTGGCTAAAGTTCTTGGTACTCCTGGATACTTCCCAATTAGAAAGAAATGGACTAATGGCTCAGTTCAGTGGGATGTATGGGCAGTTGCCGCTATTATATTAGAGAGCGATATGGAAAGTATGTCATACTTTGGAACAAAGCACGAGAAATAATCAATAAGTTTAGCAGCTAAACATATAAAATAAGAAGAAATCTGCGATAAAATTAAGAAGATAGTTGAGATGGTCATAGTTAAAGCTCCAACATATCCAATATAATCATTAGATGACATTCTAGAACAACGAAAGACAGCGAGATTCAAGAGTTATCACAAAGACAAGTAGATAAAATTTGTTTGAGTTAAGCACAATAATAATCATTAAATATTCATTAAATTCATATAAAACCTGAATTTTGTCTACTAACCCCAATAAGACCTCAACTATACCCTACAAATCAAAGCACTTATAAACCTCACTAAGGGGTTTTGAGGTTTTGAATAGAAGTGGAGCTAGTGGCATTAAATTTGATTATTAGCAGCAACAAATGTAGATGTAGTCTCACTAAAACATTAAACAAATTAACATATAGTGAAATTATGAATTTACAATAAAGTTTACTCACATAATTATCTAGATATTGCTCAATAAATTGGAATTAACAATCAGTAAAGCTAAGACATAAATATGTTCTTAATTAAAGGGGATTCTACTTATAATATCTCATCCAAAATTTCGATTTGATTTATAATTGTGATTTTAGTATTGATTTAAGAATTACCATGATTATTAATTAAATTTAATTTTTAAAGATGAATTATAGCATCAAGCTGTGTAAATTTTAATTAAATAAAAACATGGAGTAAAAATCTGAAAACATAAAATTATTAAACTTAAAAAAGTAAAGAACTCTAACTGAAAAGAAAAAGTCAAGGGAAACTGAGGATATATAATAAAGTTAGTAGATTAAATAGTAAATATTGGATAAACCTAAAAAACGAGCAACTACTTAAAATTGAAAGGGAAATATTGCAAAGTAGCTAGATGACTTGATAAATTACAATGCAAATAATAAAAATGAGATTGTCAATCTGCAGAAATAAGTAATTGATGTGATTTAATCTGGTTTTTAACAGTAGAACAAAGCCATCCAAGTCTAAGCGGTGTTTGCTTTATACTCTCAACTATAAATTATCTCCAAGGATTAAGCATGTGCAGAATAAACTTACGAACTTATTAATCATCATGCAGGGACAATTGTAGGAAGTAAAGCTGAATAACAGTTATTAGAAATAGTAATGAATCTCACTCTAAATTAAGAATTCTCGCTTTCAGTTTAATCGTATACCTCACAGTATACAGACATATAAGAGCTGTTCTATTTAGAATGCTTATTTAACTTAAAAGATCTCAAAAAGTAAGAAAGTCAGAGAACTAAATACCTTAAGTTTCTTCTTTAACTTTTAAGTTAGGAACGATTTAATGAAGTGATATTTAAAACTTCGAGTATAAGTACCGATTATAGATCTATGATTGATGAACTACTGATTGTGTTTAGTTTACAGCATGAAAATATGCGAAAAGTTGCTTAATAATTATTGGTTATAATAATTTCGCATCACAAGTATTTTGGGGAGGTAGCCAAGCTGTTGAGTTATTTATCTAGATAGACACTGCTTTAACTTTTGCAAATTGAATAAGGTCTGGGAGAATTTATGACAACGCAATAAAATAATGGAGCAATAAGAAATCGAAAACACTTAATAAAAAAAGTTAACTAGCCTAAGATTCAATAAGAGATTATAAAGAAATTAAGCGAGCCAGTAATTACAGAGGAAGTTAAGTTGCCAATTTAATAAGAAGAGCAAAAGTTATTCGGAGTTATCGCCCCAGAATTGGTTGAAAACCTATCAGACTCCAATTCAACAAGCAAGAGAATATAAACAATAGAAGAAATCTCATTAATTCTAACTAAGAAACTAAATCTACAGCACATACAAGAAGAACTAGACCAGTTTATAAACTTCATAATAAAATACATTAATGACAGTAATGAGAATGTGGCTGCGGTAGCAATTCAAATACTAAATAAAGTTTTGAGTACAGTAAATTTAAGCAAATAATTTGAACCTAAGCGGCTAGTCCCTCTGCTTATAAAGAAATATGCAGAAAAAAGTAAACGTGTAAGAATTGAAACTACAGAAGCTTTCAAGCATTTGTTGAAAATCTTTCGGATTAAACGATTTAATGAGCTACTTTTGCCTTATCTATAGTACCCTCATTTCAATATCAAACAGGAAATCATGAATTTAATGATCTATAGTTTCATTAACTCAAAAGGAGCTGCAAATTTTGATCACATAAGCGCAGTAAAAGCTCTTTCTTAATTACTTAATGATAAAAGTCTAAAAGTGAGGTTTATAGCTTTAGAAGGTATAACATATTTAACTACAATTGAGAGCTCAGAAAAGATTCTCAAGATTGTACAGTAAGAAATGGTGAACAACAAAAACATAGTGAAAGCAGTCAAAAAGAGATTTAAACTATTCACTCGAGTGAAGCTTAACTCTGATAATTAGGTAGAATATCCTAGCTTAGAAGACAATGAAGAGATTTTACAAATTTTAAGGTAGATGGATGATGATCACATTGATCTTAATGAAAGATTCAATAATTAAACAACCAATAATTTTCAAAGATCCCAGCGAATATCACTGAAAGAGTCATTAAATTAGAACTATTTTAGTTCCTAAATTAAGTTTGGAAGTAAAATGTCAACTCCTAAAGAAAGTCTAACTACTTAGAAATCAACACCAAATTTCAGCAGTACATTAAGTAAGATATAGGAGAAATCATAGAGGGATACTCCAAAGACTTTGATACTGCCAAAATTATAATATTTTATTAGGATTTACCTATTTAAATAAGGTTTTTAATTATAGTAGAGAGCGAGAAAGATAAGGATGAAGATGAATCACCAAATGCAGGAGGATAGTCATCATAAAGATCTTTAGCCTAAGCCTTAAGTAAGTTTTTAATATTTAAATAAAACATTGATTAACTTTTACCTTTTCTAGAATAAATAAAGCGTTAGTCAAAGACTAAGAACATTTCCACACTGCTTAAAAGTTAAGATGAGTTAGATTCATAATTTTCAAGATTTTAGAGAACTTAAAAGCTGGGAAGTATCTCTGGAATATTAAATAATAGAAATTCTATATCATCAACTGTCTAGGGATTTAAGACTTTGTAATCTTAAAAATCTCCTTCTAGGTATATATGATTATAACTTATTTTGTAGTTTGTATTGTAGCATTCACAGTAAATGTAATATCTTTTCCTTTCCAAATTAAAAAGTAACAAATTGTAATAAGAAGTGATATTTAATTAAGAATGAAGAATTAATTACTCTCTCTCTAAAAAATTAAATAATTTCGTTTGTATTAAAATTAAATCAAAATGAAAAGAAGACATGATGATAATACAAAAGTCATAGAAGCTTTCCTTGCAATAAACTTGAAAATAAACATGCTTCATTCAATTTACACTGGTTAATCATAGTATAAAACCCTAAAAATATTGTTCTGGCTAGATTAGAACAAAAGAACAGGTTAGCTTGAAAAATCCAAGCTTATCGAGGAGATACATACAGAGAAGGACCTATAGAGGCATTTTATGAAGGAAGCTCAAGATATGAGACAGAAGTACTTTTATAGTAATAGAGAGATCATTGCCTTTGCTTATATATACAGTACACTCTAGATTATAACCATGGAGAAATTGATTGAACTAGGCAAAGCTGAGTTGAAGTTTCTTAATTAGGTATTATTGAAATACATTTGAAATGGGAAAATTCAAAAATAAAAAAGAGATGTTTTTTTTAATTATATATAACAGCCAGTAATTAGGAGTGTTCTTTATTCTAATTTGATTTATATTATTTTAACAGTAATCAATTTTAAATTTAATTAATTAATAAAATCTATATATTATATATATTAGTGGTCTAGTGGTCCGGTGGTCCAGTGGTTTGGCAGGGTCTTTAGTGTGGTCCGGTGGTCCGGTGGTCAGGTGGTCTGGCCGGTTGTATGACTCAGTTCTTACTAATGAAACTTTTTCAACATCTCTTGCGACAAGTTCAAGATTTTTCAAGGATGTTCATTCTGAATCGGTAGAAGTTAATATCTGGAAGATAAGCATCAGTAGCAGCGGAGTCAGTCTTAAATTCATCGGTGACAATCACGTTGATGTAGTATTGATCACCATTTACTTCGTCTACAATAGGTGCATCTTTAGCTTCAATACGGTGGACCACAAAAACCTCGGCCAGACCACCTGACCACCTGACCACTGGACCACTAAAGACCCTGCCAGACCACTGGAACATCGGACCACTAGACCACTAATATATATAATATATAGATTTTATTAATTAATTAAATTTAAAATTGATTACTGTTAAAATAATATAAATCAAATTAGAATAAGAACACTCCTAATTACTGGCTGTTATATATAATTAAAAAAAACATCTCTTTTTTATTTTTGAATTTTCCCATTTCAAATGTATTTCAATAATATTCATTTTTTAATCCTTAAGGGCATATACCCATTAGACATAGTTGCTTCTATACTTTTGCATTCTCTGATATTGCTGGTGAAATAAATCATTGCCTAATAAAGAGATAAATGGTCCCAGAGTTTAACTAACATGAAAATGTTGGTGCTTCAACTTTAGGAGGTGGAAGTGGTTCTCAGTCAGACTCTTATTATATCAAAAGTATAAATTATCTCATTAAATTTTAACATCAAGTATAGATATCGATGTTCATGATTAAAGTCTAAAATATAAAGTCCAAAATTTTGCTTAGACAATTGTGAAGTTTATGCTGATTCATAGGAATTTGAAAATTGACAAAATGAACATAGATTTCTTCCTTGACTATGAAAGTAAAATATGGCTAATATCTATAGATAAATGCCTAGTAAGTGAGTAAGTAATAAAGGATACCACCTACTACAGCCAGTTCATATTTGAAAACAAGTTCATTGATAAATCAAATGAACTAGTTAACTTCCTCAAAAATCTAAACAAATAAGAAAAACAGAAACGTAACATGAAAGCTTTGGAAGCTAAATAGTAAGCTATCAAATAAAATTTACATGGAAATATATCAAGATAGCTGTCTATTGTATAAAAGAATAAAATGTCTCTTGGAGGATCGCCATTCATCTTAAAAACTAGATCTGGCTCCTTAATTTTTTCTTTTCTTTTATTTCATTGAAATTTTTAATCAAGATTCAATAAGAACAAATAGATGAGCCAATGCTTATTGCAAATAATTTCCCAAAAGATGTATAACAAACCAACAATAGCTTTGGTACAGACACACCTCGCTCAGCCTAAAGCTATAGGCAGAATCTAAAACTTGATAAATTGAATTCCCATAAACATAAATTAAGTTTGGAGAACCCATCTTCCCTTCAATTATAGCTCAAAACTTACTCGTAATTGAACCTTGGCATAGGAAGTGATAAAAAGAGGCCTACTACTTCCAAATTAAGAACAGCCAATCAATCTCCTGTTTTTATAAAGCAAACATAAGATTTACCTTTAACTAATTTCAAATAAAGTTGCATGAAGTAAAATGAGTTACTAAACATTAACAAGTTAATCTAACAGTAAAATTAGCAAAACACCTTCAAGAAATAGCTAGATTATAAGACTTTAGTACAGTAGATTAAGAAAGACCAAACTGTGGTACAGCTAAATAATGAGAAAAATTTCAACAGAATTTTCAGTCCCTCTTCTATTAAGTAATAATAATAATACAACTTTGAAGATTAAGGCTTCTATACTGATAGATATAGTTAATAAACATTGAAAATATCAGATAGTACACTTTTACAACCAGTAAGTTTTACTTAAAGACTGGGTATAACTTCCATTAAGCAAATTAAAAAACGCAAAGTATTCAGGAAGCCTGTTTAAATCGACCCAAATTAAATGCTTTTAGCAAGAATTAATATGAATTATAAAAGTCAATTGAAAGAAAACCAAGAAGCTACTCAATCAATGATGAATAAATCTAAGAGTCACAATTAACTGTTTAAAATTGATTCAGCTTAACGTATGATCAGGATTAATCATAACATTGAGAAAGTTTAATTAAGTAGTAGAAGGAGTAGTGTAACAGGGGAAGATCATTAAATTGTATAAAACAATGACTATAGAAAAAAACAACAATAAAACGATAAATATTACATGAATACATTCGGAGACTAAGAATACAATGAAAATTTGCAAACTTTTGATCCTAGAATATCAAATAGACATCACTAAAACAATAATCAAATATTTCTAATTAGAGAAGAGACATTCAAAACCCCAAAACCCCTTAGTGAGGTTTATAAGTGCTTTGATTTGTAGGGTATAGTTGGGGTCTTATTGGTGTTAGTAGAGAAAATGCAGGTTTAATGTGAATTTAATGAATATTTAATGAATATTAGAGTACTTAACTCAAACAAATTTAATCTGCTTGTCTTTTTGTATCTCTTGAATCTTGCTCTCTATAGTGGCTCAAGTATGTCATCTAAGGATTATCTAGGATATGAAGGAGCTCTCACGATTATCATCTCTACTATGTTTTTTATTTCTTCGCAGACATCTTCATACTTTATATGCTTCTAAGCTAAGCTAATTGATTGTTTTTCATGCTTAGTACCAAAGTAAGACATGCTTTCCTTGTCACTTTCTAATATGATAGCAGCAACTGCCCATACATCCCACTAAACAGAGCCATTTGTCCACTTCTCTCTGATTGGGAAGTATCCCGGTGTCCCAAGAACCTTTGCTAATGTTACAATCTCTTGTCTTAAGGCTCTATTGAAATCGATAACTACAACTTCTAAAGGACAGAGGTTGAGCATCACATTTCCAGGCTTTAGATCTCTATGAACATATCCAAGTTCATGCAACTCCTAGACACCCTTAATCATATCTGAAAGTTTATCATTCAAGTCATCCGGATATCTGTTTTGATATAGATAGTATCTTAGAGTCATTTCATATTTCTTAAGCCTTAGTGCAATGAACCCAAAGCCTAAAATAACACCGTCTAGCTTAAGCAAGTTCTTGCCATCTCTTTTTTAAGCTTCTCTAAGAACGATATATTCGTTAGCAAACTCATTCTAATACTGTTCATTCTTGATGAGATAGCTGAAAGGATACACCTTGTATGCAAACTCGTCAACTACTATAAGTTTTGCCTTGCTAGGCACGTTTATATCAAGTAGTTTTCTATACAA
>ARYC01005237.1:0-12219 GCA_000711775.1 Oxytricha trifallax | reverse complement strand
TCAAGGCCAAAATGAGGAAAATGAGCTATAATTGTGAAGATAACGACTCAGACTTGCCTTGTTAAGACTCCAACGCTCGCAAGCAACCCTTCACCAATGCAATAAACACCAGAGAATGACTGCCCTGGCTAGAGGACTCCTCGGCAGCGAAGGAGGGTTGCCCAAGGTATGTCGTAGCCAGCCTACCCAACATCGAAGACCCCCAAGAGACGTTAATTTAGACAAATAGAAAGCAACTAACTAATTACTTTGAGCAAGGTTTGTAAACCCCAACTCATCACCTAGCTTGGGAAGCGAAGTTACGAACACTAAACTAACTCAAACAAGTCAATCCAAGAGTCGACAACACGCTCCAGAGGAGCAAGCACGCATAGAGGACACCTATAATAGGAAGGAGGTGAATAACACATACCAGTTATCAGCAAACACCAACAAGTATAGTATAGTTTCACTGATCTCAGACCAGCCCTTTATTCTTTAGGTAAGAACTTAAGCAGTAAGCCACAATCAGCAAAGCCCTGCAGAGCCCCAACGAGGGTACAGCCTAAGAGGTCATACGTCACTCCGGTCGTCAGGGTGTGTCCCCAAGCACCACTGGGGGGACTACTTACAGTAGCTTAGGATTACTGTGTCTAAAAATCAAAGTCAAAGATTTCCAAAGTAAAGTTATACTTTAATTTTCTTAAATGAACAGCAACAAGAATTAAGAATCATAGCTATATTTAAATTTCTAATGATGTTATTCGTGAATACAACCAAAATCCTTGAATTACATATAAATAACATTTATATAAATTCTATAAATTGGTGATTTTTAATATTTATTTTATTTATTTAAATTAATTATTTTTGATTTATTATAATTATTATTGTTATTTATAGGTTTTAGGTCATGTTGAGAGAGATGCTGGGGTGAATCGCACCTATAGGACTTCAAGAGGCAGGGTGGGTAAACCCCACCATAAAATATACTTTTTTTATACGTTATAGTGAACCTAAGAGACGCTGGGTGAAACCCTGCAATATAGGTCAGAGCAGATAGGCATGGTTGGTGAAAGCCCAACAACTTTTAGATCAAGATGAGAGAGAGGCTAAGCCTGGGGTGAAACTCCCTTTTAGCAATTATCTTAATTTACTTCTTAGATGATTCAACACCACCCGATAACATCGTCGATCAATTTTTAGAATCAGCATAGAGAGAAAAAAATCAATAACAATTCTTTAAAGCAGGTTTTGGAAGAACTGGATCTTTGATAGTCCTTTATTGCATGAAACATTTCGGTTCCCCACTTGTTGCCTTAATTGGTTGCATTAGAATTGTAAGTTCAGACAACATAAACCCCAAAACTTTTGAACTATTTATGATTTTGATTCTTAATTTAAAACTTGAGATTTTAATTTAGATTTTATTTCTGATTTTAGAATTAGAAGGAGTAAAAGTTTTGGGTTTCCCTCAAACAAGAATTGATTACTATTGTTATTTAAAAATGCTTCAAATCTAGCCATTTTGTCTTTGATTGGTATTAATGAAATCTTATTAAGTGTAAATTTAGCTCCCATAGATTTTAAACTTAACAGTATCTCCTTCGAAATGTTCAATATTTCCTTAGAAATTTAGTCCATTTACTCTGTGAATCGTTGAGAGTTTGCTTTGTTTATTCTTCTTTCTTTTATTTAAAATTGCACTATAGTGTATTGAAATTGTGAATGCTGTCATCAGCAAGGTATAAACCCCAAAACCTATGGGTAAATTTAGTTAAAATCAAGTAGAGGGTTTTAGGGTTTTGATTGATTTCTACTTACTCTTTACTCTCGCAAATTTAGCTGTAAGGCTAGTGTAGTTAGCACCTTAATTCACTTGCAGCACCCACTCAAAGCAAGCATCCTTCCTTGACTTGCTTGCATACGACACACTCTTAATGAGCATTTTGTGTTTCTTTCCTTGCTTCATAACCCTCCCTCAATTACAAAGAAGCTACCAATCTAGTGAGGAGAAATGCGCAGTCGCTTGCGACGTTTGTGATCACACAAGAGATTAGCTGAAATGATCATGAGAATTAAGTAATGAAGCTTACCAAGCTTGTAGAACGCTGATGTGTAGTAAAACAATCACAGTATACACGCAGCTCACGCAAGCTGCAGCCCTGATTAGGAAGTTATGCAGTTATGCATTATGACAACTATAGAGTGTGAAAGAATCAAAGGATGTACTTACATGCAAAGTGTAGATAGCGCACCATCATCGAATTTGACGCCAAAGTCGATAGTAGTTGCAAATATTGTAAACTTACGGATAGTCATAAACAAGTCATCTCTACAGGCAGTGCCATTGTACTGGTTGGAAGCATTAGTAATACGCAACCTCCATGCAACAAACATCAGTAGTAAAGCAGCTTCACTGTAGAAGCTTAAAGTGATAGGTATCGCGATAGTTGTGATCATTAGTTTTTATATTTAATTATAAATTTATAATTTTAGAGTTCAGTTATAGTGTCTGATTAGAGGCTTAACAGTGAATTGCTTAAATCAAGCCAACACAGATATGTTCTTAAGAAGTATGAGCTTGCATGATGCTGTGGTTTGGAACCACACATACCTGGCTGCGCCAGGGAGTGGGGGCGGGGGAACATCCTTCATATTTCCTTGTTTTATATCTCCAGCTCTCTCTACTCTCAACTGGTACTGGGAATTGCTGTTTATTCATATTAACTAATAGTTGTAATTAAGAATTAAACTGAAACATCCAAATTCGATTAGTGTAGTATGAAATTAAAATACGTTATTAAGTTTAATACGAAACTTGCAACTTCTCGATTGCGCAAAAGTTGAGAGCTGGCAGCGCCGGAGTGGAGTGGCTCGATCTTCATCACTACTGCTCACTGCAGATGTTTCTTCATATCAGACTGTGTGTCTCATGCTGGTTCACTCATCTATCATACTGGATTCTCATGATTCGTACTGATAACTCATCTAGGATTTTCTCGAGAAATTGATTTTTTTAAAATCTATTTCAAAAATTCGAGAAAATCCTAGATGAGTTATCAGTACGAATCATGAGAATCCAGTATGATAGATGAGTGAACCAGCATGAGACACACAGTCTGATATGAAGAAACATCTGCAGTGAGCAGTAGTGATGAAGATCGAGCCACTCCACTCCGGCGCTGCCAGCTCTCAACTTTTGCGCAATCGAGAAGTTGCAAGTTTCGTATTAAACTTAATAACGTATTTTAATTTCATACTACACTAATCGAATTTGGATGTTTCAGTTTAATTCTTAATTATAACTATTAGTTAATATTAATAAACAGCGATTCCCAGTAGCATTGAGAGTAGAAGAGCTGAGATATAAAACAAGGAAATATGAATGATGTTCCCCCGCCCCCACTCCCTGGCGCAGCCAGGTATGTGTGGTTCCAAACCACAGCATCATGCAAGCTCATACTTCTTAAGAACATATCTGTGTTGGCTTGATTTAAGCAATTCACTGTTAAGCCTCTAATCAGACACTATAACTGAACTCTAAAATTATAAATTTATAATTAAATATAAAAACTAATGATCACAACTATCGCGATACCTATCACTTTAAGCTTCTACAGTGAAGCTGCTTTACTACTGATGTTTGTTGCATGGAGGTTGCGTATTACTAATGCTTCCAACCAGTACAATGGCACTGCCTGTAGAGATGACTTGTTTATGACTATCCGTAAGTTTACAATATTTGCAACTACTATCGACTTTGGCGTCAAATTCGATGATGGTGCGCTATCTACACTTTGCATGTAAGTACATCCTTTGATTCTTTCACACTCTATAGTTGTCATAATGCATAACTGCATAACTTCCTAATCAGGGCTGCAGCTTGCGTGAGCTGCGTGTATACTGTGATTGTTTTACTACACATCAGCGTTCTACAAGCTTGGTAAGCTTCATTACTTAATTCTCATGATCATTTCAGCTAATCTCTTGTGTGATCACAAACGTCGCAAGCGACTGCGCATTTCTCCTCACTAGATTGGTAGCTTCTTTGTAATTGAGGGAGGGTTATGAAGCAAGGAAAGAAACACAAAATGCTCATTAAGAGTGTGTCGTATGCAAGCAAGTCAAGGAAGGATGCTTGCTTTGAGTGGGTGCTGCAAGTGAATTAAGGTGCTTCCGAACTACACTAGCTTTACAGCTAACTTTTGCGAGAGTAAAGAGTAAGTAGAAATCAATCAAAACCCTAAAACCCTCTCCTTGATTTTAACTAAATTTACCCATAGGTTTTGGGGTTTATACCTTGCTGATGACAGCATTCACAATTTCAATACACTATAGTGGCGATTTTAAATAAAAGAAAGAAGAATAAGCAAAGCAAACTCTCAACGATTCACAGAGTAAATGGACTAATTTTTCTAAGGAAATTTTGAACATTTTGAAGGAGCTACTGTTCATTTTAAAATCTATGGGATCTAAATTTACACTTAATAAGATTTCATTAATACCAATCAAAGACAAAATGGCTATATTTGAAGCATTTTTAAATAACAATAGTAATCAATTCTTGTTTGAGGGAAAACCCAAAACTTTTACTCCTTCTAATTCTAAAAATCAGAAATAAAATCTAAATTAAAATCTCAAGTTTTAAATTAAGAATCAAAATCATAAATAGTTCAAAAGTTTTGGGGTTTATGTTGTCTGAACTTACAATTCTAATGCAACCAATTAAGGCAACAAGTGGGGAACCGAAATGTTTCATGCAATAAAGGACTATCAAAGATCCAGTTCTTCCAAAACCTGCTTTAAAGAATTGTTATTGATTTTTTTCTCTCTATGCTGATTCTAAAAATTGATCGACGATGTTATCGGGTGGTGTTGAATCATCTAAGAAGTAAATTAAGATAGTTGCTAAAAGGGAGTTTCACCCCAGGCTTAGCCTCTCTCTCATCTTGATCTAAAAGTTGTTGGGCTTTCACCAACCATGCCTATCTGCTCTGACTTATATTGCAGGGAGTATCACCCCAGCGTCTCTTAGGTTCACCTATAACCTATAAAATAAAAAGTATTGATAATTATGGTGGGGCTTTCACCCACCCTGCCTTCTTGAAGTGCCTATAGTGTTGCTGGGAGTTGCACCCAGCATCTCTCTCAACATGACCTAAAACCTATAAATAACAATAATAATTATAATAAATCAAAAATAATTAATTTAAATAAATAAAATAAATATTAAAAATCACCAATTTATAGAATTTATATAAATGTTATTTATATGTAATTCAAGGATTTTGGTTGTATTCACGAATAACATCATTAGAAATTTAAATATAGCTATGATTCTTAATTTCTTGTTGCTGTTCATTTAAGAAAATTAAAGTATAACTTTACTTTGGAAATCTTTGACTTTGATTTTTAGACACAGTAATCCTAAGCTACTGTAAGTAGTCCCCCCAGTGGTGCTTGGGGACACACCCTGACGACCGGAGTGACGTATGACCTCTTAGGCTGTACCCTCGTTGGGGCTCTGCAGGGCTTTGCTGATTGTGGCTTACTGCTTAAGTTCTTACCTAAAGAATAAAGGGCTGGTCTGAGATCAGTGAAACTATACTATACTTGTTGGTGTTTGCTGATAACTGGTATGTGTTATTCACCTCCTTCCTATTATAGGTGTCCTCTATGCGTGCTTGCTCCTCTGGAGCGTGTTGTCGACTCTTGGATTGACTTGTTTGAGTTAGTTTAGTGTTCGTAACTTCGCTTCCCAAGCTAGGTGATGAGTTGGGGTTTACAAACCTTGCTCAAAGTAATTAGTTAGTTGCTTTCTATTTGTCTAAATTAACGTCTCTTGGGGGTCTTCGATGTTGGGTAGGCTGGCTACGACATACCTTGGGCAACCCTCCTTCGCTGCCGAGGAGTCCTCTAGCCAGGGCAGTCATTCTCTGGTGTTTATTGCATTGGTGAAGGGTTGCTTGCGAGCGTTGGAGTCTTAACAAGGCAAGTCTGAGTCGTTATCTTCACAATTATAGCTCATTTTCCTCATTTTGGCCTTGAAAACGTGGAGGAACGCGCATTTCGGGATGGTCTGATGGTCTTGATGCGTCCCCTACCACCACTTGCATGTCTGGTTGATGTTTTCGAGTCATTAGCAGCAATACCTCGTTATCCTACCAAAAGTATACGAATTCAGGAGCATAGGTAGCGAAGTTAATGTCTCAAAAAGGGTCTTGGAAGATTTCCACTTCTCCTTTCATAAGGCCAAAAGGGACCCTATCTAGAAGGTAATTCAAGCCTGGCTAACACCCTATTGCTTCAGGTCTGCTCGAATCGGTTGTTATTGGTGTTTTACGTAAAGATGATTGATGTTCGTTGTATTGGTGGCAACTACCATCACCTGGGTTCGAGATGGGGTGTCGCCAAGGCACAAAACGGTCACTTTTAGACGATTTCAAGGTCAAAATGGTCGGTTTGGACGCCCCTGACATTTCGAGGTAGGTTATCTCCACTTCTACCACCAATCGGGTGCTCTCCTCCTATCTTAGCGTTAGCGTGAGTATTAGCGACATTTGAGTTGGGGTGGTGGGGAGAGGAGGGTTCATGAAAACCGATTTCGCAAAATCACATAAGTCATACTCATTTTTCCGTTAGAGATAGTACTAGTAGTTTTGGTTCTAGCCGATATTATTATAATAACCACCCCTCTAAATCCGCGGTTCCGACCACTTCCTCTTAGTCAAATGGTATCAGTAATGTTGCTAACCATCTTCCTGATTTTTAGAAATAGGTTTGGGAGTGATCTGAGAGGTCGAGTTGGACTCCAAGGTGCATCCGAGGGAAATGAGGAGGGGTCGTTGGGTCTTGAGGCCAGATCAGAAATTTGTGTGGCCGACCTACCGATCTGAAAGTTCGAGTGTTGGATTTTCACTTGCTCAAGATAACTTCTCCCAAACCTCTATACCCGCTGTATGATTGATGCTTTTGCTTCCAGGCATTCGAATATGCTTGATAACGTTAGCATGTTCTTGGTTAACATGTTAGGGGATGCTGGAGTAGGTGGATCGTTCCCAAACGCTTATAGCTATCGAGTAGGGCTGGGAGCAGCAGCTATAATGCATAGAATGGTTAGGAAAGTAAGCGATTTCTTTGAATTCAACCAAACTTTTAGATGTTTTAGAGTGTAGATATGCAAGCAAGAAGGTCATACAAGCAGCTATAACGAATCCTAGTAGACATCACACCTTAGTAATCTAGCAATACACTCCAATCGCAGTGAACTGAGAACAAGCCAACCAACGACTTTTCAAGTATGGGGTCTTGGTAAGAAATCTCTCGATTGCGAAGGAGGTGACTAAGAGGCAATAATTCTCCATGAGTTTCGTGGCGGCCATCAATAAGGACAGGTTGATCTCGAGTCAGGTCATCAAGGGCGCGTTCGTTGCCATGCTGATTGAGAACTTCCTCTATCATACCCTGCGCCAGCTGAGCACTGACAAGGACCTCGCATATAAGAGGATTGTGTTACTCTTGGACAACTCAGTGATTCAGAAGTATTCAGAGGTGCTAGCTACATCCAGGAAGTTCAGGGTCACAGTTCTAATCAACGCTGAGATCTCGCTCTGACTTAATCCAATCGAGCAGTTGTTCTCGTATACCAAGAGGTACCTCAGGTAGAAGCAATACGACAGCAACTAAGCATAGTAAGCTTAACTCAGTATAGGATTCTTCACGTGAAGGGGCTCTTGGAGATACTGAAAGCTATGACCAAGACAGATGTGAACAATCTCTGAGCCTTCAGCGTCAAGTAGTGGTGCAGCATAATCAAGCATGGCTTCGTTTGATGCAAATCTTGGCAACTATCAACAACAAACCAAGAGTGGCCAGAGTAAGCAAGAATCGCGGCGACGAGCGTGTAATTGATTAGATTAGCGATTGAAACGAATTATTACATAATACACATTTTAGTTTAAGTTTTAATCAATCAAACCTTCATAACTAACAAGACCTCTCTCGCTTGCGCACATTGTAAGCGCTAACTTCATTGCTAATAAGGCCATGCATTGTATTGATGAATCATACCATGCTAGAGTGCTTAACTCGCTCTAATTGCTCCATCCAAATTCTCGGAACAAATACTGGTACCAACTGCTCGCACGAGCTGATCGCTTCAACTACTCGGTCCAGCTTGTCTCTCCTACAGCTCGTATTAACTGCTTGATCCAATTGCTCGAACCAACTACTTGCTCATACTGGTCGAACCAACTGGTCACTCCAACGTGTTGCACCAATTAGTTGGACCAACTGCTCGCTTCAACTGCTCGCACCAGATGATAGCTTCAACTGCTCATACCAACTGCTTGCGTCAACTGCTAACCCTAAGTCATCACACCAATAGCTAGATCCAACTACTCGCTCCAAGCGCTCGTACCAACTGCTCGCTTCAATTGCTAGCTCCAATTGCTCGCACCAGCAGCTCAAATAGCACTACTAATGGATAATAAGAACTAAATCAAGATCAATCACTAATTGGTTCCAACTAAGAGTATTCGATAATGCATCGTCCTGAAGTGACCTTACCACTATGAATCACCATGTATACCGATAAACTATTACGATAGTTAGTGTTGGTTAGTTGATTTAGAAATCAAAAAGTTGAATGTTCAAAAAAAAACAGGGTTTATACAACTATCATCAATATAGCTTGCACAAGGAGCTCGATTTGAAGCCAACAAAATTCTTGATTACTTATGATCAATATTTTATTATAAAATTATTGAATTTATTTATTTAATTTCCCTATGTTTCGTATTTTATCAATATATTGTGGAATCAATCTCCTCGAACATTTGAAGGCTTATAAGCCCATTTTACTTAGAGCTTATAAGCCCTCCTTTAAAGCCCCATTTATGTATATTCTAATTTTAATTAATAATTAACTATTAAAACTTAATATGTAAAATTGAATTAGTAATAAATTTACTAATAATTTAAATTCTCTATAGAGAATATCTTTAATCCTAGTCCATATTTAATTTTTAATAATATTTATATATTTTATCCCATTATTAATCATTATAATTAAGAAATTATTAAAATGGGGCTTGTAAGCCCTAATATAAGCCCTGAATTAAGAATTGGCTTAAATGAAGTTTGAGGCTCGAACTGGACGAGATTGTAACTTCCTGAGCTCTAATATGACAAAGATTGCAGATATAGGTCCAATGAAGACAGTCAGAATATCTTGGGGAAATTCATTCATAGGTCTTCCTGATATTGTCAAAATACAAAGATCTATTATAGCAAGAGTTCAAATGTTCTTAATTCCATATACATCTTTAAAGACCATTATATTCAAATTCTTAATTACAATATTAATTTCATTTATTTTTCAAAAATTTTAGCTTAACAACAATAAAAGCAGTAATAATAGCAATAGAAATAAAATCACCAATAATTATTGAGCTGGGATTCTTCCCAAAAAATAAAATTTTATTAAACTTCTCATTTTTGAGAGCTTTGGATGATGAAGAAGAAAATAGTGATTAATAATCTGTGATTTCTAAATTTTTTAAACTCTTTAGAATTTCAATAGATCAATAATTATTGGTGATTTTATTTCTATTCCTATTATTACTGCTATTATTGTTGTTATTGTTGCTGCCACTGCTATTACTACTGTAAAATTTATTTTTTTTATTTTTTCTTAGGAAGATATCCTGAAGATAGCTCAAGGAAGATATCTAGAATTTTTTGACAAAAAAAACACAAGAAAAGTTGCAACAATGAATGCAAATGCCTAACTTACAAAACATGCCCTAAAATACAAACGAATCAGAAAAGTTGAAAAAAACAAAAATTCCATTTCACATAGTTAATTAATTAATTAAAAATAAAATAAATAAGCACTTAATCTTTTTTCAAAAAAGCTACAGTTTGATTTAAGTAGATATAATTAGTTAAGATCATATTTATATTTGAACTCTTTTTTGATTAGTTTTTAACTGTTTCCCCATTTTGATTATACTAGATTATTAATCAACAAATTTAAATAATTGTTGATTAATTACTATACAAATTACAAAGAAATTAAAACTTAACACATAATAGACAATGAATTCTTATTTCTAAGTATCAGCTAAATTTTTTTATTTTTTAATAATTTTATTTTATATTTGATACTTCATAAACTTGGGGACCGCGCAAGAATACAACGACAGTCAAAACCCCAAAACCCTTTCAGTAGTTTGATTGAGTTTTTGATTGATAAAAGTAGACTATTAGTGCATACTTTATTAGGGTTTTAATAGGGTTTATGTAGGGGTTTAATGTTTAAATGTTAGTAATTTAAGTGAGTATATGCGAGGTTTGGGGTCTGTTTATGACATTGAGTATATAGATTTATTGTTTAAGTTGCGTTATGGGTGCGATGATTGTAGTGATCATCTCAAACCTATCCTTAATTACACATCTATAGCAAGACTGCTCCATAAATCTCCTGCAACTGTGAGGTCTCACTGTCTATTAGCATTGAATTTAAAGAGATAGCAACTTAATTCTAAGCCTAAAAGACCTCTTAAATTTTAGCAGCATCATATCGATTATCTTATTAATGATAAGACTCTTTAATACTGAACTCACTTCTCTCTGTCCTAGAGAGCTGTGATGTTTCATCGCCAATTCCCTGAGCTTCATATATCTGCTTAATCGATAGCTAACATATATAAAAAGAACGGAATATCTTACAAGACAGTCAATCGCATTAAGAGAGTGATTGATTTTAATGTTCCATTTTATAAGGATAATTTAAAATATATATTCGATTAAATGCAGAGGGCTATTACTAATATCATTAAGTTCATACACGCTGATGAGGCAGTATTCACGTTTAATACCTTCATATCAAGGTCTTGGTATAAAAGATATAGCAATATTGAATTATATGACTAAAAGGTCAAGGTGTAAACTCATGCTATTCTCGGTGGAATAAGTGAAGATAGTGGCCTCGAGACTTATGTTATCCACCCTCGCTCAATAAAGACCGAATAATATATTAAGTTCTTGCAATAACTCAGAGATAAGTACGCCCGACTAAGAGATTATTCTGTTTGTAGATAACTTATCTGTCCATAAAACTAAAGACACAAGGAAGGAATATGAACGCCTAAATATAACACCTTTATTTAATGTTCCCTACAGTCCTCAGTTCAATGGAATTGAATTATATTGGGGGTTATTGAAAGTCCACTACAAGAAACTCCTACTCTATCACTTGATGCATGACTTGAAGATAGATACAGTCGATTTTATTAAGAGTGCTGCTAAGAGACTCAGCGATGAGAAAGCTAAAGTATGCGCAAGAGAAGGGAGATTTTGTGTATATAAATAAGTTTTAGATTTAAATGAATGAATAAGTTCACATATTAAGATTGCCTGTAAAAGGATTTGGCTTCTCTTTCTTTTCTTCCTCTTAAGGCTTGCTTGGGCCTATGTTTCTTCTCTTAGTGCCAGCTCCCGCATCTATGTTCATATCTTCTGGCTTTTATAAATCTTTGAAGAGTCTCTTACTCGATTCATGTTTTACTTGAGACTTTCTCTCTCTGTTTAATTTGCTGCGCTCTTTCATCAAGTATATAGCAGTACCAGGTTTTTCTATAAAGTTAGAAAGCTAAGCTTACTTGAGATGAAAGGATGCTTTTGAAGTTCCTATAGCCAGGTCTCGCTGATTTTGATACCTTGCTTCTCTTTTTCTTCAGGAGAGATGCTGTAGCGTTTCATATGAGCTTCTTAAATAACTTCATTTAAGTACTCAGGTTTCAGAGTTCCAAGGACACCAAAGAAAAAGTTTCTCTCTGGCAACTTATTAGAGAGTTGCAACTTTGATGAAAGGTAGAGAGCAACATCTGGATCACTCATAGCATCATCATAGAGGTTTGTTACTTAAATTTCAGGGTAGTTAGGTATCTCTATCATCCTAATTTCATTAGACTTAAAAGCTTTTTTGTCTTCACTCAGTAAGGCTTTTAAGAATGAGATTTTAGTTCCCTCCTAAGTCGGCAAGAATAATCTAGCTATAATGGATTTATTAATTTTACTTAAGAACTTACCTTGCTATACTAAATATCTATAGAGGTCCTCTATACTTCGAAATTTTCCTATTAAATCTTGAGATTAAATTCTCTTCATTGCATCATTCATAGACTCCATCTTGCTTCCTCTTTCTAGAAATGTTAATGAAATTTAAAATTA
>ARYC01005236.1:0-14523 GCA_000711775.1 Oxytricha trifallax | reverse complement strand
ATGACCATCAATAATATTAAAATTAAAATTTTAATCAATTTAATTAAAGTCTATTATTAATCAAGGTACTATGTTTCCAAAATTAGCTAGTAATAATTCAAGAGGAGACTACTAAAAATAACAGTTACCATAATTAGTAACCAAGATTATTATTTAAGCAAACGAAAAAGTAACCTAAATTAAATAAAAGCATGAGTAAGAAATAAAATAGACAAAACCCCTAAACAGATAAAAAGAGTTTAAAAAGTAATTCTGATTAAAAAGAGTCAAATTACACAGCTGAATTTTTCAATGAAGAATAGCTAGTGTAATTAAAGAATGAGGAAGAAAAAACTAAAATTTTGAAATATCTGAAATAGTAAGACATACCTGGGAATAAGACTTACAGGGATGTTAAAATTCAGCTCTAAACAAAATTTTAAAAGGAAGTCCTACATAAACATAGGAATTGGCTAATAACAACTCTAAATTCAAGAAAGAGCGAAAGTAGATGAAATACTCCCTTGAAATAGACTGCCCAAAAATAGGTGTAGCAAAAGTAAGAGAATAAAAGTAACTAGAAAAGTAAGGGGAAAATCCTAAAACAAAGCCCTGATTCGATATCAAAGAATTCTTAAGATCAAACACAAGGTGATCTAAAGGCTAATTCTGGGTTTCAATCTTTGGACTCATAATAACTACATACAAACACCGAAGAATTTTTGTCTATTTCAGATTCAACTTTTCCTGAATTGAATTAGATAGAACAAGTAATAAGTAAATAATTTACAGGATTAACAAATGAAGCAATGAAAGCTATGAGAGAGTAATTGCTAACTCAAATTCCTGAAATAATAGGGGGTGAACTAGATGACAAGATAAACTAAATAATTTAGTAGAATAATGAATAAATACTGGACTTATAAGTTAAAATTGATAAAATAGACTTCTTAATGATTGAGCAACTTGTCATCGAAGGAAAGGAAGAAATCTACAAGGCTTTTTAGATCCTTGTAGCAGACATTAAAGAACTGTCACCTACTATTGGCGTGGTGTCTCAAGATGCGCTAGCAAATCATGTTAGAAGATTTACTGAGTTGTATAATGGCCTGAAAAGACAAATAGATGAGAATAAAATTTAATTTGATAGTTTATAAGATAAGTAAAACAAAGTTGAAAACCAAATAACTCTTTCGTAAAAATCAATCGAAGATAAATAAAAAGATTAACAATTAAGTTCAAAAAGAATTATAGAATAAGTAAATGGCATTTGTACTGAGCATCTAAAATAAATGAATAACAATTTTGACATAGTTAACAATAGTATTAAGCAATTTAATAGCAGAATTACTACACTTGAAAAAGCCGATCTGAAAATCAACATGGAACAGTTCAATAACTAAAATAACTAAAATGGTTAATAATAGAAGTTAAGTTAAACAGAATCAAAGCAAGGTATTAGAAGCTAATCATAAATTTCAGACTAAGAAACCTCTTAAACAATCTAAAGATTCAATGCTTAGAATTAGTAAGTCAAATTTGTTAATGTTTTGGGCAAAAATTATTTGTTCGACAATGAATCAAAGAAATTCATTTTGATATTAGAAAATAATTACATATGATTAATAGTTGTATTATATAACGTCACTGCTTACTTACTTTAATTTACTTAAAACCATTCAACCATAACTTATAAATTTGATCTATGGGGGGGGGCGTTTATCAATAACACCCATTTCCCATAAGGCTTAGAATTGAAATCAAACCTTTTGTAACCATTTTTATGTTTCGGCTAAAATTAGAAGCTAGGAATTAATTAAACTTAAATTCTCTACATTATTTTTTCTTAGCATCTCCTTAACTGATGGCTAGAAGCTTGTGGAATTCTCAATAATTCTTGCATTAAATTTCAATAATTGTTTCATTTTAACACGTCACTTAATCATAATGGTGATGAACAAGCATGAAAGGATCGCGAAACAAATTATTTCAAAAGCATCATTATATTGCTTGTCAGAATTTAACATGGTGCTATTAGGTGAAATAAAAACCCCGAAACCCTTCGTTAAACCGACCAATGAATGTCAGTGAGTTAGGTTATAGGTACTCTTGATCTCTTTATAGATTTATTAGAGAAATTCCATTAAGCTTAATGAAAAGCATTAAAGACTATGTCAGTCTTATTCTCAAGCATTTATTAAAGTTAGAACAACTTTCAATAAGATCGCTAATGGAGAATTCATTATTGATATAAAGAGTGTTAAATTGGACCTGCTATGTGTAAACATAGTATATATAAAAAAGAGTAGTATGAGAATTTAAACACCAAATGAATTTGAGATTTATTTGAAGAAATTAGAAAATCTAACCTAGACACTAATAGAGATAGAGAAAGAGATTAGGTTTATTACTGCGTTTCATAAGATTAAAGAAACTATTAATTTTGAATATAGCGTTCTTGTTAAAAATTTATGCATTTACTTTAAATTTGTTGGACTATTGAATTCGATTTAACACTTGCAAAATTAATGATTATCACTTTGCTTGATTCTAATTAATTCAAAGTTATTAAGAACTCGACTAGCAACATGATTTAGGCATGATAGATCTAAATCAGATTGCTTACTCAAAGGTTCCAAAAATAATAAATATTCATTTTTAATATTCATTTTAAATATTCAATTTAAATATTAACTTTTTTTAGTAAATAAATTTATTGTATATTGCTAGAATACTAATGAATCGGGAAAAGAGAAGGAATAATTAACAATAAAATCTACCAAATAAATGTTTTTCGTTTAAAACGCTCTCCCTCATATTAATAATTTCAAGAAATTGATTGCAATAATGTATTGAACTTAATGAAAACTCTGATTAGAAAAAGATCGACATGTGCAAAGAGTCACGCTTTTAATTTCTAAAAAATTGACCTGCTTTATAGACTGCTGCACATTTGTACTAAAGATGGCTTATATTTAACAAAAATTAATTACATTAAGTTCATTGCCTTTTTCATTTCCCATAAAGCTAAGAATTGAAATCAAACCTTTTGTAACCATCTTTATGTTTCGGCTTAAATTAGAAGCTAGGAATTAATTAAACTTAAATCTCTACATTATTTTTTCTTAGCATCTCTTTTTCTGGTGGTTAGAAGCTTGTGGAATTCTCAATAATTCTTGCATTAAATTTCAATAATTTTTTCATTTTAACACGTCACTTAATGATAATGGTGATGAGCAAGCATGAAAGGTTCGCGAAACAAATTATCTCAAAGGCATCATTATATTGCTTGTCAGAATTTAACATGGTGCTATTAGGCGAAATAAAAACCCCGAAACCCCTTCTTCGTTTTAAATGTCTTTCGAATCTCATATGTAATGCTCGTGAATTAGGGTTTATTAGGTACTCTTGATCTCTTTATAGATTTATTAGAGAAATTCCATTAAGCTTAATGAAAAGCATTAAATACTATGTCAGTCTTATTCTCAAGCATTTATTAAAGTTAGAACAACTTTCAATAAGATCGCTAATGGGGAATTCATTATTGATATAAAGAGTGTTAAATTGGACCTGCTATGTGTAAACATAGTATATATAAAAAGAGAGTAGTATGAGAATTTAAACACCAAATGAATTTGAGATTTATTTGAAGAAATTAGAAAATCTAACCTAGACACTAATAGAGATAGAGAAAGAGATTAGGTTTATTACTGCGTTTCATAAGATTAAAGAAACTATTAATTTTGTGAATATAGCGTTCTTGTTAAAAATTTATGCATTTACTTAAATTTGTTGGACTATTGAATTCGATTTAACACTTGCAAAATTAATGATTATCGCTTTGCTTGATTCTAATTTATTCAAAGTATTTAAGAACTCGACTAGCAACATGATTTAGGCATGATAGATCTAAATCAGGTTGCTTACTCAAAGGTTCCAAAAATAATAAATATTCATTTTTAATATTCAATTTTAATATTCATTTTAAATATTAACTTTTTTTAGTAAATAAATTTATTGTATATTGCTAGAATACTAATGAATCGGGAAAAGAGAAGGAATAATTAACAATATAATCTACCAAATAAATGTTTTTCGTTTAAAACGCTCTCCCTCATATTAATAATTTCAAGAAATTGATTGCAATAATGTATTGAACTTAATGAAAACTCTGATTAGAAAAAGATCGACATGTGCAAAGAGTCACGCTTTTAATTTCTAAAAAATTGACCTGCTTTATAGACTGCTGCACATTTGTACTTAAGATGGCTTATATTTAACAAAAATTAATTTCAATAAGTTCATTTGCCTTTTTCATTTCCCATAAGGCTAAGAATTGAAATCAAACCTTTTGTAACCATCTTTATGTTTCGGCTAAAATTAGAAGCTAGGAATTAATTAAACTTAAATTCTCTACATTATTTTTTCTTAGCATCTCTTTTTCTGGTGGTTAGAAGCTTGTGGAATTCTCAATAATTCTTGCATTAAATTTCAATAATTATTTCATTTTAACACGTCACTTAATCATAATGGTGATGAGCAAGCATGAAGGATTCGCGAAACAAATTTATTCAAAAAGGCATAATTATCTTGCAGGTCATAATTTAACATTGAGTATTTCATAATTTGCAAGCAGGGGAAAAAACCCCAAAACCCCAAAACCCCTTCTTAATTTAAAATCTTTTGAATCTCTTATGTAATGCTTGTGACTAAGGGTTTATTTGATGCTCTTGATGTCATTATAGGTTAATTATAAAACTAGAACTACGCTTTTAGAAAAACATTTAAGTCCGGCTATGTCATTCTTATTCTCAAGCATTTTTATTAAAGTTAGAACAACTTGCAATAAGATCGCTAATGTGGAACTCATTTTTGATATAAAGATAGTTAAATTGGAACTGCTATGTGTAAACATAGTATATATAAAAAAGAGTAGTATGAGAATTTAAACACCAAATGAATTTGAGATTTATTTGAAGAAATTAGATAATCTAACCTAGACACTAATAGAGAGAGAGAGAAAGAGATTAGGTTTATTACTGCGTTTCATAAGATTAAAGAAACTATTAATATTGTGAATATAGCGTTCATGTTATAAATTTATGCATTTACTTTAAATTTGTTGGACTATTGAATTCGCTCTAACACTTGCAAAATTAATGATTATCGCTTTGCTTGATTCTAATTAATTCAAAGTTATTAAGAACTCGACTAGCAACATGATTTAGGCATGATAGATCTAAATCAGGTTGCTTACTCAAAGATTCCAATAATAATAAATATTCATTTTTAATATTCATTTTTAATATTCAATTTTAATATTCATTTTAAATATTAACTTTTTTTAGTAAATAAATTTATTGTATATTGCTAGAATACTAATGAATCGGGAAAAGAGAAGGTATAATTAACAATAAAATCTACCAAATAAATGTTTTTCGTTTAAAACGCTCTCCCACATATTAATAATTTCAAAAAATTGATTGCAATAATGTATTGAACTTAATGAAAACTCTGATTAGAAAAAGATCGACATGTGCAAAGAGTCACGCTTTTAATTTCTAAAAAATTGACCTGCTTTATAGACTGCTGCACATTTGTACTTAAGATGGCTTATATTTAACAAAAATTAATTTCAATAAGTTCATTGCCTTTTTCATTTCCCATAAGGCTAAGAATTGAAATCAAACCTTTTGTAACCATCTTTATGTTTCGGCTAAAATTAGAAGCTAGGAATTAATTAAACTTAAATTCTCTACATTATTTTTTCTTAGCATCTCTTTTTCTGGTGGTTAGAAGCTTGTGGAATTCTCAATAATTCTTGCATTAAATTTCAATAATTATTTCATTTTAACACGTCACTTAATCATAATGGTGATGAGCAAGCATGAAAGGTTCGCGAAACAAATTATCTCAAAGGCATCATTATATTGCTTGTCAGAATTTAACATGGTGCTATTAGGTGAAATAAAAACCCCGAAACCCCTTCTTCGTTTTAAATGTCTTTCGAATCTCATATGTAATGCTCGTGAATTAGGGTTTATTAGGTACTCTTGATCTCTTTATAGATTTATTAGAGAAATTCCATTAAGCTTAATGAAAAGCATTAAAGACTATGTCAGTCTTATTCTCAAGCATTTATTAAAGTTAGAACAACTTTCAATAAGATCGCTAATGGAGAATTCATTATTGATATAAAGAGTGTTAAATTGGACCTGCTATGTGTAAACATAGTATATATAAAAAAGAGTAGTATGAGAATTTAAACACCAAATGAATTTGAGATTTATTTGAAGAAATTAGAAAATCTAACCTAGACACTAATAGAGATAGAGAAAGAGATTAGGTTTATTACTGCGTTTCATAAGATTAAAGAAACTATTAATTTTGTGAATATAGCGTTCTTGTTAAAAATTTATGCATTTACTTAAATTTGTTGGACTATTGAATTCGATTTAACACTTGCAAAATTAATGATTATCGCTTTGCTTGATTCTAATTTATTCAAAGTATTTAAGAACTCGACTAGCAACATGATTTAGGCATGATAGATCTAAATCAGGTTGCTTACTCAAAGGTTCCAAAAATAATAAATATTCATTTTTAATATTCAATTTTAATATTCATTTTAAATATTAACTTTTTTTAGTAAATAAATTTATTGTATATTGCTAGAATACTAATGAATCGGGAAAAGAGAAGGAATAATTAACAATAAAATCTATTAAATAAATGTTTTTCGTTTAAAACGCTCTCCCACATATTAATAATTTCAAGAAATTGATTGCAATAATGTATTGAACTTAATGAAAACTCTGATTAGAAAAAGATCGACATGTGCAAAGAGTCACGCTTTTAATTTCTAAAAAATTGACCTGCTTTATAGACTGCTGCACATTTGTACTTAAGATGGCTTATATTTAACAAAAATTAATTACATTAAGTTCATTGCCTTTTTCATTTCCCATAAGGCTAAGAATTGAAATCAAACCTTTTGTAACCATCTTTATGTTTCGGCTTAAATTAGAAGCTAGGAATTAATTAAACTTAAATTCTCTACATTATTTTCTTAGCATCTCTTTTTCTGGTGGTTAGAAGCTTGTGGAATTCTCAATAATTCTTGCATTAAATTTCAATAATTTTTTCATTTTAACACGTCACTTAATGATAATGGTGATGAGCAAGCATGAAAGGTTCGCGAAACAAATTATCTCAAAGGCATCATTATATTGCTTGTCAGAATTTAACATGGTGCTATTAGGTGAAATAAAAACCCCGAAACCCCTTCTTCGTTTTAAATGTCTTTCGAATCTCATATGTAATGCTCGTGAATTAGGGTTTATTAGGTACTCTTGATCTCTTTTTAGATTTATTGGAAAATTCCATTAAGCTTTTTGAAAAGCATTTAAGCCTATGTCCGTCTTATTCTGAAGCATTTATTAAAGTTAGAACAACTTTCAATAAGATCGCTAATGTGGAATTCATTATTGATATAAAGAGTGTTAAATTGGACCTGCTGTGTGTAAACATAGTATATATAAAAAAGAGTAGTATGAGAATTTAAACATTAAATGAATTTGAGCTTTATTTGAAGTAATTAGAAAATCTAACCTAGACACTAATAGAGAGAGAGAGAGAGAGAGAAAGAGATTAGGTTTATTACTGCGTTTCATAAGATTAAAGAAACTATTAATTTTGTGAATATAGCGTTCTTGTTAAAAATTTATGCATTTACTTAAATTTGTTGGACTATTGAATTCGATTTAACACTTGCAAAATTAATGATTATCGCTTTGCTTGATTCTAATTTATTCAAAGTATTTAAGAACTCGACTAGCAACATGATTTAGGCATGATAGATCTAAATCAGGTTGCTTACTCAAAGGTTCCAAAAATAATAAATATTCATTTTTAATATTCAATTTTAATATTCATTTTAAATATTAACTTTTTTTAGTAAATAAATTTTATAAGTGTTTATATGCTATAGTCAATTAAATATTACCACTTCATTTAATTAAATACCGAATCATAATTATACCATAAGGAGAGTCGTTGGTAAAAGAGAAGGAATAATTAACAATAAAATCTACCAAATAAATGTTTTTCGTTTAAAACGCTCTCCCACATATTAATAATTTCAAGAAATTGATTGCAATACTGTATTGAACTTAATGAAAACTCTGATTAGAAAAAGATCGACATGTGCAAAGAGTCACGCTTTTGTTTCTAAAAAATTGACCTGCTTTATAGACTGCTGCACATTTGTACTAAAGATGGCTTATATTTAACAAAAATTAATTACAATAAGTTCAATTGCCTTTTTCATTTCCCATAAGGCTAAGAATTGAAATCAAACCTTTTGTAACCATCTTTATGTTTCGGCTAAAATTAGAAGCTAGGAATTAATTAAACTTAAATTCTCTACATTATTTTTTCTTAGCATCTCTTTTTCTGGTGGTTAGAAGCTTGTGGAATTCTCAATAATTCTTGCATTAAATTTCAATAATTATTTCATTTTAACACGTCACTTAATCATAATGGTGATGAGCAAGCATGAAAGGTTCGCGAAACAAATTATCTCAAAGGCATCATTATATTGCTTGTCAGAATTTAACATGGTGCTATTAGGTGAAATAAAAACCCCGAAACCCCTTCTTCGTTTTAAATGTCTTTCGAATCTCATATGTAATGCTCGTGAATTAGGGTTTATTAGGTACTCTTGATCTCTTTATAGATTTATTAGAGAAATTCCATTAAGCTTAATGAAAAGCATTAAATACTATGTCAGTCTTATTCTCAAGCATTTATTAAAGTTAGAACAACTTTCAATAAGATCGCTAATGGGGAATTCATTATTGATATAAAGAGTGTTAAATTGGACCTGCTATGTGTAAACATAGTATATATAAAAAGAGAGTAGTAAGAGAATTTAAACACCAAATGAATTTGAGATTTATTTGAAGAAATTAGAAAATCTAACCTAGACACTAATAGAGAGAGAGAGAGAGAGAGAAAGAGATTAGGTTTATTACTGCGTTTCATAAGATTAAAGAAACTATTATTTGTGAATATAGCGTTCTTGTTAAAAATTTATGCATTTACTTTAAATTTGTTGGACTATTGAATTCGATTTAACACTTGCAAAATTAATGATTATCACTTTGCTTGATTCTAATTAATTCAAAGTTATTAAGAACTCGACTAGCAACATGATTTAGGCATGATAGATCTAAATCAGATTGCTTACTCAAAGGTTCCAAAAATAATAAATATTCATTTTTAATATTCATTTTAAATATTCAATTTAAATATTAACTTTTTTTAGTAAATAAATTTATTGTATATTGCTAGAATACTAATGAATCGGGAAAAGAGAAGGAATAATTAACAATAAAATCTACCAAATAAATGTTTTTCGTTTAAAACGCTCTCCCACATATTAATAATTTCAAGAAATTGATTGCAATACTGTATTGAACTTAATGAAAACTCTGATTAGAAAAAGATCGACATGTGCAAAGAGTCACGCTTTTGTTTCTAAAAAATTGACCTGCTTTATAGACTGCTGCACATTTGTACTAAAGATGGCTTATATTTAACAAAAATTAATTACAATAAGTCATTGCCTTTTTCATTTCCCATAAGGCTAAGAATTGAAATCAAACCTTTTGTAACCATCTTTATGTTTCGGCTAAAATTAGAAGCTAGGAATTAATTAAACTTAAATTCTCTACATTATTTTTTCTTAGCATCTCTTTTTCTGGTGGTTAGAAGCTTGTGGAATTCTCAATAATTCTTGCATTAAATTTCAATAATTATTTCATTTTAACACGTCACTTAATCATAATGGTGATGAGCAAGCATGAAAGGTTCGCGAAACAAATTATCTCAAAGGCATCATTATATTGCTTGTCAGAATTTAACATGGTGCTATTAGGTGAAATAAAAACCCCGAAACCCCTTCTTCGTTTTAAATGTCTTTCGAATCTCATATGTAATGCTCGTGAATTAGGGTTTATTAGGTACTCTTGATCTCTTATAGATTTTATTAGAGAAATTCCACTAAGCCTTAATGAAAAGCATTAAAAGATATGTCAGTCTTCATTTCTTTTTCCCCCCAAGCATTTATTAAAGTTCAGAACAATCTTTCAATCAAGATCGCTAATGGGGAATTCATTATTGATATAAAGAGTGTTAAATTGGACCTGCTATGTGTAAACATAGTATATATAAAAAGAGAGTAGTAAGAGAATTTAAACACCAAATGAATTTGAGATTTATTTGAAGAAATTAGAAAATCTAACCTAGACACTAATAGAGAGAGAGAGAGAGAGAGAAAGAGATTAGGTTTATTACTGCGTTTCATAAGATTAAAGAAACTATTAATTTTGTGAATATAGCGTTCTTGTTAAAAATTTATGCATTTACTTTAAATTTGTTGGACTATTGAATTCGATTTAACACTTGCAAAATTAATGATTATCACTTTGCTTGATTCTAATTAATTCAAAGTTATTAAGAACTCGACTAGCAACATGATTTAGGCATGATAGATCTAAATCAGATTGCTTACTCAAAGGTTCCAAAAATAATAAATATTCATTTTTAATATTCATTTTAAATATTCAATTTAAATATTAACTTTTTTTAGTAAATAAATTTATTGTATATTGCTAGAATACTAATGAATCGGGAAAAGAGAAGGAATAATTAACAATAAAATCTACCAAATAAATGTTTTTCGTTTAAAACGCTCTCCCACATATTAATAATTTCAAGAAATTGATTGCAATACTGTATTGAACTTAATGAAAACTCTGATTAGAAAAAGATCGACATGTGCAAAGAGTCACGCTTTTGTTTCTAAAAAATTGACCTGCTTTATAGACTGCTGCACATTTGTACTAAAGATGGCTTATATTTAACAAAAATTAATTACAATAAGTTCATGCCTTTTTCATTTCCCATAAGGCTAAGAATTGAAATCAAACCTTTTGTAACCATCTTTATGTTTCGGCTAAAATTAGAAGCTAGGAATTAATTAAACTTAAATTCTCTACATTATTTTTTCTTAGCATCTCTTTTTCTGGTGGTTAGAAGCTTGTGGAATTCTCAATAATTCTTGCATTAAATTTCAATAATTATTTCATTTTAACACGTCACTTAATCATAATGGTGATGAGCAAGCATGAAAGGTTCGCGAAACAAATTATCTCAAAGGCATCATTATATTGCTTGTCAGAATTTAACATGGTGCTATTAGGTGAAATAAAACCCCGAAACCCCTTCTTCGTTTTAAATGTCTTTCGAATCTCATATGTAATGCTCGTGAATTAGGGTTTATTAGGTACTCTTGATCTCTTTATAGATTTATTAGAGAAATTCCATTAAGCTTAATGAAAAGCATTAAAGACTATGTCAGTCTTATTCTCAAGCATTTATTAAAGTTAGAACAACTTTCAATAAGATCGCTAATGGAGAATTCATTATTGATATAAAGAGTGTTAAATTGGACCTGCTATGTGTAAACATAGTATATATAAAAAAGAGTAGTATGAGAATTTAAACACCAAATGAATTTGAGATTTATTTGAAGAAATTAGATAATCTAACCTAGACACTAATAGAGAGAGAGAGAAAGAGATTAGGTTTATTACTGCGTTTCATAAGATTAAAGAAACTATTAATATTGTGAATATAGCGTTCATGTTATAAATTTATGCATTTACTTTAAATTTGTTGGACTATTGAATTCGCTCTAACACTTGCAAAAATTAATGATTATCGCTTTGCTTGATTCTAATTAATTCAAAGTTATTAAGAACTCGACTAGCAACATGATTTAGGCATGATAGATCTAAATCAGGTTGCTCACTCAAAGGTTCCAATAATAATAAATATTCATTTTAATATTCATTTTAAATATTCATTTTAAATATTAACTTTTTTTAGTAAATAAATTTATTGTATATTGCTAGAATACTAATGAATCGGGAAAAGAGAAGGAATAATTAACAATAAAATCTACCAAATAAATGTTTTTCGTTTAAAACGCTCTCCCACATATTAATAATTTCAAGAAATTGATTGCAATACTGTATTGAACTTAATGAAAACTCTGATTAGAAAAAGATCGACATGTGCAAAGAGTCACGCTTTTGTTTCTAAAAAATTGACCTGCTTTATAGACTGCTGCACATTTGTACTAAAGATGGCTTATATTTAACAAAAATTAATTACAATAAGTTCATTGCCTTTTTCATTTCCCATAAAGCTAAGAATTGAAATCAAACCTTTTGTAACCATCTTTATGTTTCGGCTTAAATTAGAAGCTAGGAATTAATTAAACTTAAATTCTCTACATTATTTTTTCTTAGCATCTCTTTTTCTGGTGGTTAGAAGCTTGTGGAATTCTCAATAATTCTTGCATTAAATTTCAATAATTTTTTCATTTTAACACGTCACTTAATGATAATGGTGATGAGCAAGCATGAAAGGTTCGCGAAACAAATTATCTCAAAGGCATCATTATATTGCTTGTCAGAATTTAACATGGTGCTATTAGGCGAAATAAAAACCCCGAAACCCCTTCTTCGTTTTAAATGTCTTTCGAATCTCATATGTAATGCTCGTGAATTAGGGTTTATTAGGTACTCTTGATCTCTTTATAGATTTATTAGAGAAATTCCATTAAGCTTAATGAAAAGCATTAAAGACTATGTCAGTCTTATTCTCAAGCATTTATTAAAGTTAGAACAACTTTCAATAAGATCGCTAATGGAGAATTCATTATTGATATAAAGAGTGTTAAATTGGACCTGCTATGTGTAAACATAGTATATATAAAAAAGAGTAGTATGAGAATTTAAACACCAAATGAATTTGAGATTTATTTGAAGAAATTAGAAAATCTAACCTAGACACTAATAGAGAGAGAGAGAGAGAGAGAAAGAGATTAGGTTTATTACTGCGTTTCATAAGATTAAAGAAACTATTAATTTTGTGAATATAGCGTTCATGTTATAAATTTATGCATTTACTTTAAATTTCTTGGACTATTGAATTCGCTCTAACACTGCAAAATTAATGATTATCGCTTTGCTTGATTCTAATTAATTCAAAGTTATTAAGAACTCGACTAGCAACATGATTTAGGCATGATAGATCTAAATCAGGTTGCTCACTCAAAGGTTCCAATAATAATAAATATTCATTTTAATATTCATTTTAAATATTCATTTTAAATATTAACTTTTTTTAGTAAATAAATTTATTGTATATTGCTAGAATACTAATGAATCGGGAAAAGAGAAGGAATAATTAACAATAAAATCTACCAAATAAATGTTTTTCGTTTAAAACGCTCTCCCACATATTAATAATTTCAAGAAATTGATTGCAATACTGTATTGAACTTAATGAAAACTCTGATTAGAAAAAGATCGACATGTGCAAAGAGTCACGCTTTTGTTTCTAAAAAATTGACCTGCTTTATAGACTGCTGCACATTTGTACTAAAGATGGCTTATATTTAACAAAAATTAATTACAATAAGTTCATGCCTTTTTCATTTCCCATAAGGCTAAGAATTGAAATCAAACCTTTTGTAACCATCTTTATGTTTCGGCTAAAATTAGAAGCTAGGAATTAATTAAACTTAAATCTCTACATTATTTTTTCTTAGCATCTCTTTTTCTGGTGGTTAGAAGCTTGTGGAATTCTCAATAATTCTTGCATTAAATTTCAATAATTTTTTCATTTTAACACGTCACTTAATGATAATGGTGATGAGCAAGCATGAAAGGTTCGCGAAACAAATTATCTCAAAGGCATCATTATATTGCTTGTCAGAATTTAACATGGTGCTATTAGGCGAAATAAAAACCCCGAAACCCCTTCTTCGTTTTAAATGTCTTTCGAATCTCATATGTAATGCTCGTGAATTAGGGTTTATTAGGTACTCTTGATCTCTTTATAGATTTATTAGAGAAATTCCATTAAGCTTAATGAAAAGCATTAAAGACTATGTCAGTCTTATTCTCAAGCATTTATTAAAGTTAGAACAACTTTCAATAAGATCGCTAATGGAGAATTCATTATTGATATAAAGAGTGTTAAATTGGACCTGCTATGTGTAAACATAGTATATATAAAAAAGAGTAGTATGAGAATTTAAACACCAAATGAATTTGAGATTTATTTGAAGAAATTAGAAAATCTAACCTAGACACTAATAGAGATAGAGAAAGAGATTAGGTTTATTACTGCGTTTCATAAGATTAAAGAAACTATTAATTTTGTGAATATAGCGTTCTTGTTAAAAATTTATGCATTTACTTAAATTTGTTGGACTATTGAATTCGATTTAACACTTGCAAAATTAATGATTATCGCTTTGCTTGATTCTAATTTATTCAAAGTATTTAAGAACTCGACTAGCAACATGATTTAGGCATGATAGATCTAAATCAGGTTGCTTACTCAAAGGTTCCAAAAATAATAAATATTCATTTTTAATATTCAATTTTAATATTCATTTTA